>AZGZ01000003.1:812900-832648 GCA_001636715.1 Ascosphaera apis ARSEF 7405 | reverse complement strand
GTCATTTGGATCGTGCGACTTGAGGAATGAGAGAGAACTCTCCATATCACTGACCACTGAGAACAGAATGATAGTCTTGATTATCACCTAGGAATGAGGGCGGAGAGGAGAAGTGAATTGGTATGACGATCAGAGATAAAAAGGGGAGGCAAGAAAATTGCGGGACCAGCGCTAAACATGCCAAATATATTTGGATTGGTGCATCAAGCTGCAAGCCGTGGAACGCATTGACCTTCTTCGTTCCCAGAAGTATGGTTCCTGTAAGAGGGGCAAAATCATCGTCAAGCTAGGTTTTGAGGCGAAAGACGACCTTGGTGAACCGGCAGGGCCGTTGCCAATACTTGCAGTGGCAGAAACTCCCTACTATCCAGGGTCCAGTAACTGAGATTCCAAAGAAAGAGGGCATCATTAGAGTCAATGTTCAATACAAGTTTTGATCTTAGTCTAAGTAGACTGCTTTACTTCAGGCACGTCAAATCACAATGATGATGAGTCGAACTATAGGGCAATCAATCAGTCAGAAGTGCACGCAGCCGGTTGTGCTCCCCCGGTTGTATGGCGTAAAAAGCAAGGAGAGATGAAAGCATCCTTCATCAGAAATCGGGGCTAGTAGTCTGAAGGCAGCCCTGATGGACATAAGACTTTGGAGTTGGTGTGCTTTTAGGATTGAAGGCGAAGATGAGTGATATTGAGGCCATTTGTGACAGATGTCAAAGAGCCACGTGAGACTAGGAAAGGGTCCGGAGAATAGTCAATACAACTTTTGGCTATTGCCTTTTCCTATCTTGCAATTGAAGTGTGTAGTTGTCTGCTGTTGACTTTCGCGCCGAGAAAATGAAGATCTCATTTCATCTCTATTGCCCATTTGTCTCTCCCCACATCGATCTGCACCAATGTCTCTCTTTACAGTATGGGTCCATGAAGCAGTGGCAAGTGGTAAGGACAGGGCTGCTCGATGAGTGGGCGGGGAGCAATTGAAGAATGGACGATAAAAGAGCTTAGTGCTCTGTGGGGTGAAGGTATATTTTTGGTAATGATATTCGACGTCCATGATCGAACTGATCCTTCATTGGCCGCTCTGTGCAGGGACGAGGAAAAGCCGGGCCCTGCATCTGGTTGGAAGCGCTCCATACGCCTCCAGGACCCTTGAAGTGGCTGTCAAGACATGAAGCTCATACGGAATGAGATCCCCGGGCGAAGTAGCTCAATGATTGATGTAGTGAACATGGCCTTTGCTAGCCAGGCGCCTTGAATATTGATCGAGAGAGCTGAGACCAGAATTTCAATAAGAGTGCACATGCCAGAACCGGGCTGGCTCTGCTATTGCAGATGATATCCATGATAGGCAGGCTGTATGTCGTTGACATCTTGGACCTAACCCCCTTTTCTTTCTTTTCAGAAATGATAGGCTTCGTGCATTGTCGTCTTTGCTTCTTGCTCCAGGATAGCTTTCTTCACGCCACCTACATACTAGTAGTGCTCGCCATACAGTACGGAGAATAAGACAAAAATCTGATAGTCTGGTTTTCTTCACGACCGGGAGCAATCGATGCACTTGCCATTGGGTCAAAAGTTCAATTGAGTCATCAGAGTATTTGACTTCAATAGTGGTTGATGTTTCTTTTTCGGAGTCCAGGCCGTACAATTCTTCAGTACAGCGAGTCGTAGCTGTCGTTCTTGCGAGTACAGTACTATGCCATTCATTGAACCCTGGATCACCTATCGTGGAGGGTAGAGTTGGATGGATTTCAACAGTGCGGCTCGGGCCGTCAACCGAATCCCATACATCTCGTCTCTTTCCAGGGCTTGAATCTTGAATCTGTGATGAAGGGAAAAGAGAGGTTGGTATGGTTCGGCTGGTGGACAAAGCAGACAAGGAGCTCCTGGGTCAAACCTGATTGCCCAGTGAGCCAGCGAATAAGCAGCCCTGTTGTAAACTCCACCATTGAGCAGGGCTGACAGAACAATTAGCGTACTCGATTTATGCGTCTTGAAGCCTGTTTCGCATGATGCAATGCAAAGTGCCTGGCGTTGCTGTACAGCTGAACGTTAAAGACATTGGCTACAATGACATGTCTCCCAAAATCGCCATGACATTGTATGTTCGCATACACTTTCTATAGGCAAGACTCTTCGATTCGATGGGACGACATATGTCAATGCAGCATACATATTTGTCAAAATTGTTCGCAAAGCATTCGACCATGGGCAGTGCCCGAGGGCTGCTGCTGGCACACTTGGTTTTTGATTAGCCATATGGTGCGACAGAGATGTGCTACAGGAATGCAGAGTTGAAGTGCAAGATTGAGTTAGACTCGCCTGCACGAGAGCCCTCCAGCTATTTTTCTCAGGCAGAGTGAGTGCCGCTCGTGTTTGCGCCTGCGCCTGAGTCCAGCGACTGTGTCTGTGGTTGTTCGATATAGAGCTCATGCTGGGGTCACTTCTATGTCCTCTCTTAGTCTTGCATGAATCATTATTCGGCACTCCGTCCAACTTGAATTTGATTGCCTCTACCGAGCACAAAGCAGTAGTCAGTTGCCGAGATACATACGTACTACGCGGCTCATTGGCAATGACGACGATGCATCGAATGGTTGACGAATTAGAAGTACTTTTGTCGAAGACCCAAGTGAGTCTGGAACTCCTGATTGTGGCGAAGAAAGCTCCCTGTTACTTCCTGTTTTCTAACGGCCCTTGCCGTGTTGTCTTCAAAAATCATCATGCAACGGTAGCAATGATGGTCCCATCAAACGGAATTCCCTGATCCGCAAGGCAGACTTACCATGGTGAGGCAGTGCGCTATCAGAATTGCAGCTGCGTCCTGAGCAGACTGGCCGGTTCGCCCCTGGAATCGCGGCGTGGTATGCAAATCCTGCTCTATGGCAAAGGAAGATATTCGGACTTCTGATTCTCCTGCAAATACCTGAAACATTCCATCTTTCGGTTGAGACTGGCTCTGGTTTGGCCTTCCATACTTGTTTCTTCGCCACCTGTGAGCTCGTGGCTGTGGAGATCAGATTTCAACATCCGCCAGGAGACCCAATGATGATAAAGAGCATGAGTCCATCACTGTTCCTCATCACTCAGTTCTAGACCTGCATCTGTAGGTCTCTTGAAACATTCGTGCGATGCATATCACATCGTTGTAGAACACCATGTTGAGGTTGCAATCTCTGTAGCGGCACCGCTGACTTCCCTCCAAGCTATCATTTTTGAGGCTTTTTCAGTAGTATACATCTCTCATTTACAAATCGTGAAGCCAATGAACGAGTTCCACCCTGAGTTAGCAGTTTTTTCTCGGAAGACGCATTTCATTGATTTGCTAGACCAAGTCGGGACAAGGCATGCATGGGTCTTATCTGGTTCTATAGTTTGTTCTTCCGTGCTTTATTGATCCAGGCTGCTGATCATTTTCAAGGCAACTGTTTTCCCCGACAAGAGCTGATGGACGGGAGTCCCAAGCTGATGTGTTTTTCTAGATTTTCCATTCTAAGGTCAATCCATTAGCAGGCTTGCTAGTGACCAAAGCTGAGTTGTTGAAACGAAACATTTGGTCCCACAAGAGAGCACTGAACATTTGATCGCCCCAGGAAAAGGTTGGGTATTCGTGCCAATTGACTTTTTTGAAGCCTTGCCCCCATTTCCATGCTATAAACATCAGGTAATACTGATCAGTAGCCGTACCTGACTTGATCAAGCATTATCCTGTTCGCGGTACTTCTGTTACGGAGTGCAAGCAGTCCATTCTATATTGACATGGCGTCTGTGCAGAAGCATCAGGGGCACAAGATACCATGCTCTTCAGCTTCACCTGAAATGACCCCTGAGGAAGGACTGTCCAAAGTGGCATATTCCAAAATGAGGCAGCGTATGCCATTCTTCTACGATGTACAGTATACTAGATGAGACGTCTCATGACTATTCTTGATTAGCCGTGTCTGGGCTAGACAGCGCCTCATACACATAAGCCTGATCTTTATGACATTCTAGAACTTAAGGCAGATCTAAATACAATTGAAAATGTCTCATACGGGCAGTGCTAACCGACGGCTCATACATACACTGCAAAAGTATGACACGCGAATTGAGAGGTAGCTTTGAAGAACAACCCCCCCTTATTATCACGAGTCAGCCATGCGTCTTTCAAACGTACAAACAATGGATATGAAGGAAAACATTCATTAACAATTGTGTCGAAGGTTATCATAGATAAAAGATCCAACAATCAGTACTTGTCACACTCCATCGTCAATTTCTGCCACAAGATGGCTCTTAGACCATTCATCCCATGCCCGACAGGTCTTTGGTATAATTCGAGCGATCTCCTTACGCTTCCGAACTTTCTCGGGATGTGTCAAGAGATTCGTATAAAACCCCTGTTATAGAAAAAAAAAATTAGGATTTATACCTGATATCGTCTATACTCAGGGGGGAGGCGAACCAGTGATAGATGCCATGCAATATGGCAATGAAAGGCCCAAACGCCTGGGTTATCCGATTCAAACTGAAGGACAAGATGTCCTCCTGGTGGCAGTACATGGACATCTCGTCGAAGAGGATTTCCCTCATTGAGGGTCATGCCATCCCATTTTCCTGACCCAGCGGCAAGGACCAGTATATCGTGGCCGTGAAGATGCATTGGCTGTCAAGAAGTTAATGATCTGTCTGCCCGCCCAAATTATGACCGATCCAATCAATTGAGCTTACATGAGGCCCCTCAGTCTCGCTTTCGATGATCACTCGGACTACTTTGTTGTTTCCGAGGTTATGAACGTTCAATGAAGGTTCAAAATCCAGGTCTCCTCTGTGAACCTGCAGAAGCAGGGGATGATTATAATTTGCATGAAATACAGACCCGTTCACAGCATAATTTTGATGACCAGTTGCATTGATTTGACTAGTCACCAAGAATCGCTTAGTGATATGTGGTTTGGAAATCTGCCGTGAGTCCAGGGGACCTGTCCCAACTAGCGGTTGCTGAGCCTGAAATTTAGTTATGTCCAGAACAAAGGTAGATAGGAAGCACACAGTGGCCACTGACCGAAATGCATGTGAGATCCTCGTTTCCTGCCATTTTATGTGGGTGTGATTCATCAGGCAAGATGGCGTCGGACGCATTTTCGTGAAGAATGAGCGCTTTTGCAAACGGATTCAAGGAAAATCCACACGGTATACCAATCTGTGCTGCACGCATGTAGTAGGCGTCATCTGGCCCTCTACTAGCACGCACAAGAACATCCATGCGTTGACCTACCTGATCAATTGTCAGCTCAGATCTATCTGATATGCTTTTTACGAACCACTCACAGAGAGCACAACATAGTCGGTTGTATAAGGATGAATAGGAACCATGTCGAGCGCGATGACCATCAGTCTGTGCCCATCTATGCTAAATTTCATAGTACCCATAGCACCGGGGTTAATCAAACGCAGTTTATGTATTTTTCCAGATCTGAATGAGAACTTTGACAGGCCCGGTTCCTCTCCGCACCCAAGAGTCGATTCGGTCAAATTTGTCCCACATCGGCGAGCGTGTATATTTCGACCGTTGATGAGAGAATTGTTGGAGGGCGGATGCCACAGAGATTGATCAGTTCCAACAACTATGGTCAATGTTAGTGAAAACCACACGAATTGTTCTGACGTTTAAATACTCACGATCCTGAACAATCTTGAAATATTCCTTATGGTAATCTGGCTCCTTGTTAGGTTGGTGTATCACATAATATAATGGTGGTTGTTCTTACAGTCCGAGACAAAAATAGGCCCAATATCTATATCAAAGTTGGCATGACTTGGGCCATAGACTACCATGGGGCCGTAGAGTCCTCCTCCATACTGTGCTGAGTAATGCGAGTGATACCAAGTTGTGCCTGGGCGTTCAGCTATGAATCGGTACCTGAATCATGTCAGATATCGCTATCGCAAAGTCAACTTGAGAAGCAAGGAGGATTTACGTGAAGGAAGCCCCTGGGGCTATAGGACATTGCACAACTCCGGGGATGCCGTCGAACCAAGGACTGTCTTTCATGAAAAACCCATGCCAATGAATTGATGTTCCTTCTTCCGGTGTTTTGATATGATTATGAACAGTGACTATGTTCTATTAGTTTTGATGTGTGATTTGACCATGATTGAGTATGTAGGGATTCTCACCTTCAATAACGTCACCCCAATCCGCTTCGATCAGGGGCCCTGGAATTTGGCCATTGATGGCTAGAGAGTCTTTGATATACCCATCGGAATTAGAGATCGCCCGCTCAATAGTAAACTCATAGTGTCGGGTCCTCCCTGTCTTTGGTGTTTGTCCATATGGCTTTATTCTCTTTCCCCAAGGTCGACTCCCCTCTTCAGAAGTCTCCCTTTTTATCTGAGTCCTTCCATCACCTATCGAGCCCTTGGTCAATCCAGTAGGTGACTTGAGGTTGTAGAAATCATCAGCACATAATCTCTTCATAAGCAATGGGCTGCGGTTTACCCACACGATCTCCTAAAAATTCAGGCAGGTATGAAACGTTGAGATGGCCATAATTGTTGACGGCCAGCAGCTTGGAGGTTGCAGAAACGCCTAAAACGGCCAGAAATATCAAGAGCCTCATAATTTAACTCTCAAGTTGATGGCAGATGCGATCAATATGATAGATTTGTCCCCGGCCATGAGTTTGACGCTGTGGCGTACTTCATATATATTCAAAATCTGTTTCAAGCAGCCATGTGAGCGCTTCAAGGTTCTGTCGCACCACATCTGCCATCTTTGACCAGTGACTGCGCTTTCAAGCTAGTCCAGATGGCGTTATGCCAGATATGCTGAGGTGGACATGATTAGACATATAAAGCTATCGCCTGCTGTTCTATCAGTCAAACGTTCGACAGGCGAGGTTGACCGGGAGCATTTCAAATCAGGCTGTTGAGATAGAGATCCTAGACCAGCGATGCAGGAACAAATGACAATGTTTAGACACCCCTTGTTAGGCACGTCACCAGTTTTCGAATTAGACGCCGCTGACCCTGATATAGTAGAGGCCCCCCAAAATTGTATCAATTGTGTCCACAAGCTGTGTATGCATCCATCTCGGCTAGCAATGCTAAATTGTTGGAAACCAAGATCAAGTAAATTCTGATATCTGTGCCAACAACCCACGCTGATCTGATCCTTAGCGAACTCTCCTCATCAAGGGGTAGTACATATGAGTCGATAACATGTCGATAAATCCGACGTGACGTCTCACAGTATCGGATGATGGCGTACACTGGAGTCAACAGCAGCCACATACGGCTGGCCAACGACCGCATGCTAGTTGTTAAGGGCTTTAACCAGTACGTCGTCCTAGTTAGAGCGAATAACAAGGTGGGGAGTTAAATTGGCACCCTTCCGGCCGATTGGAATGTTAGACGGAATCAATAAACAAGCTGCCCGCCCTTAGAAACCAAAACAAATGTAAAATGCTCATGCATTGCTATGTAGGAATTGCCGAGACACTTTTGAGCGGCATTACCATTAGTCCATTCAATTAACCTTGCTTGGCCTTATGAGACGGTATGCCATCCCTTTGAATGTTGTATGAGCATTAATTGTTTTCGCTGAGCACCAGAGTGTATCCAAGGACGTTGTAGTTTGATTGCCATGCTGACCAAAATTCATTGATACTTTAATAGGTCTTTGCTGCTACATTGGTCTAGAATCAAGATCATATCGATTGGGACAAGCTGCTCCCTTTTTTTTCCAACTCACGATGGACGGCGTTCAGAATATAGCTTTGCCATTTGGTACTATTGTTGAAGCTCAGTCAGTCAAAGTATATTAATGAGAGAGGAAAATTTGTCTGGCATACCATCTCATCAGTTTGGCAAATCAGGACTCGTGGGCCTCCACTGCCATGGGCTGATATATCAGTCACAACCTCTTTCCCCGGGCCCTTGTTGTTGATTTCCGGCTCAACAGCAAACCCTAGGCAAAGGCATTTCTCAACGATTTTCTCGCGCAAGTAAGCGCTCTTCTCTCCAATACCGGCAGCAAAGACAAGTGCGTCAACCTGGGCTTCAAGCTTAAGATAATAGGAGCCGATATAGCCAACGATGCGATCCACAACAATCTCGAACGCCAGGCGGTGCATATCACTTGGGGGATTTGGGGTAGCACATTCCGAGAAATTGGTTGTACCGATGAGAGACTTCCAGCCGGCTTTCTTATTTAAAAGCTCTTCAGCTTGACTGACATGCATGCCAGACGAACTGCTTCGACTCAGACGCCCCGCCTCTGACGTGTAGTGAAACACCAAACTATAAAGCATTAACTACATCACCTGAGAATGAAAGGGCACTAAGCTTACCTCGGATCTATAGAGCCACTCCGTGTAGCACCAGGTAACCCAGCCAAGGGGGTTAGGCCCATACTACTCGCTGTCAGTTAAGCACCCTTGCGTAAGTGAAGGTTGTCAAAGCTCACGTTGTATCCAAAGACTCTCCATTTTTGACAGCACACACCGATGTGCCGCTACCAAGGTGGCAGGCAATGATATTGAGAGAGGAGGGTGGCTTCTTCAAAAACTTTGCGACGTTCTCTGTGATGAAGGCATAGCTTATGCCATGAAACCCGTATTTACGAAGCCAGTTGGACTTTGCGATTTTTTGATCAATCGGGTATGTTTTGATATAATCGGGCATTGTCTGATGGAAGACAGAGTCAAAGAAAGCAACATTCTTGGCGCTTGGTACTGAGTTCCTTGACTCCTTGATTATTTCAAGGGATGCAAAATTGTGCCTGGATAACTTATCAGCAAAGCCTCACGCGTGTGCAGAGCCAACTCAACCTTACAATGGCGCCAGATCAGAGAGCTCCTCCAAATAGTGGAGGTTGTCATCATCAATAGCAACTTCCCTGTCAAATTTGCCTCCATGTACAATTCTGTGAAGGAAGTACGGGAGGTCCTTCTCGGCTTGGACTTCCTGTAGATTAGGATCATCTTTGAGATATTTCACAATATATCGAAACGCTTCAGGTGAGCCCATCGCTTCATCCTTGATCGTCTTCTTGACCTGATCATCGCCATGCTCATATTTGAACACAACTGGAGGTGCCGTCAAGCCTTCAACCGTTGCCGTGGCCAACTGTACGGGTGGATTCCCTAGCTTGAAGATGGTGGTCTTCAGTGATGAAGAGCCGGCATTGATAGAGAGACATAGTTCTGGCATTGTGCAAGTAGTATATTGGAACTGGTGCGGCAGGAATAGAGTATATGATGTGGTCGTTCGTTTTTCACGACAAAAGTTCTAGCGTTGTGACGTTGTGATTCCCTTTTGAAGGTTGTAGTAGAGAGCCGGATCTGCAGCTTCCGATATAGAAGGCAAGAAGCTTGATATTCTATCTACTTCGAAATATGATAATTGCTTTCCTCACGGGAGGAGCTACTTGGCGGCTATGCAAGATCGAGCTTCCTGAGCGTACCGAAGTTGCCGTGTGGGAGAGCTCTGGAACATCATCGAGTGAATCATGACGTTGTTCGAGCTCGGTTGCATACAGCAATGGTGTGGGTCCGCTTCGTATGCAAAGCGGCAAAAAGGTAAACTTTCAAGGTCGGGGAATGGTGGCGAAGACCCAGGAATCGGACGGCACCGGGGAAGTGTAGATCTATAAAAGATATCGAGGGCGCGAAACAGCTTGAATGTGAGTAGGAATCGTCTCTGAATCAGAATCAATCCATTGTCTTGAAATTTACCTCGAAGAGTCGTTGAGCATACAACAAGATGCCGGGCGAAATCATAGACAGACCAAACCCGGGCCCCTTACGGTCTCAACTCCCCGATTCCGTCCAGGAGCTAGCCGTCAAGCTATCGAAGACTGCACTTGACGAAAAGGACCATGCTGCTATCAAAAAGTTTCGGAGGGCAGCGACATATATCGCTGCAGCCATGATCTTCTTGAAGGACAACGCATATTATGAACGTGATCTCAAATTCGATGATATAAAGCCCAGGCTATTAGGTAAGCTAAGCAGCTCCAATAATTCGATAAGGCGTCAAGCTAACGAGACGAAGGACACTGGGGAACATGTCCCGGACTTGTTCTTGTATATGCCAACATGACTTATCTTATCAAGAAGCATGATCTCAACAGTATCTTCGTCACCGGTCCAGGACACGGTGCCCCCGCAATTTTGGCGTGCCTTTGGCTGGAAGGTTCAATGGAACCATACTATCCGGAGTACAGCCGTGATAAAAAGGGTTTGACGAATCTTGTCACAACTTTCAGCACACCCATAGGATTGCCGAGTCACGTCAACGCCGAGACGCCTGGAGCAATTCACGAAGGTGGAGAGCTGGGATATGCTCTAGCTACAGCCTTCGGAGCAGTTATGGACTACCCAGACCTAATTGCTACCGTCGTCATCGGTGATGGTGAAGCAGAGTCTGGGCCAACAGCGACTGCTTGGCACGGTGCTAAGTTTATTGATCCGGCAGAGTCTGGAGCTGTTTTGCCGATTGTGCATATCAACGGCTTCAAGATCAGTGAGCGGACGTTGTACGGCTGTATGGATGACAACGAGTTGACACTGCTGTTCAGAGGATATGGGTACCAGCCGAGGTTTGTCAGTAATTTGGATGACATTGATACCGACCTAAACAACGCTCTAGAGTGGGCCATATTCGAAATTAAGAAGATCCAGAAGGCGGCCCGTTCCGGTAACCCAATTACAAAACCACAATGGCCAGTCATTCTTATGAGAACACCTAAAGGTTGGACAGGACCCAAGATTGTTGACGGTAATATTATTGAGGGCTCCTTCCACGCCCATCAAGTGCCGTTACCGAAGGCGAAATCTGACCAGGGCCAGCTCGATGATCTCAAGCGATGGCTTGGACAGTATAGATTTGCAGAGCTGGTGACACCTGACGGAGCTCCCATTGACGATGTTCTTTCCATCTTACCGGAGAAACGTGAGAGAAGAATGGGTCAAAATCCCATTGTCCACCAGGGCTGGACCCCAATAACTATTCCTGACTGGAAAAAGTTTGCCGCAAAGAGGTTCGATGAAGAAAGCACTATGCAGAAAGTTGGAAAACTGATCGATGCAGTCTTTGTGGAGAATCCCAAGGCAGTACGTCTGTTTTCCCCAGACGAACTTGAAAGTAACAAGCTCAGTCATGCCTTAGACCACACTGGGCGCAATCTCCAGTGGGATCAATTTTCCCGGGCCCAAGGCGGCCGTGTCATTGAAGTGTTGAGTGAACACAACTGCCAAGGTTTCCTAGAGGGATATACTTTGACAGGCCGGGTTGGTATCTTCCCTTCATATGAAAGTTTCCTCGGGATAATCACGACCATGATGATTCAGTTCAGTAAATTCACTAAAATGGCCAAGGAGACCAAATGGAGGAATGAATTGGCAAGCATCAATTATATTGAGACGAGTACCTGGGCACGACAGGAGCATAACGGATTCTCACATCAGAACCCATCGTTCATCGGCACCGTGCTGAACCTCAAGGCTGATGCAGCACGCGTCTATCTTCCTCCTGACGCGAATACGTTCCTGTCAACAGTCGCCCACTGCCTTGCCTCAAAGGGCAAGATTAACTTGATGGTTGGTTCCAAGCAGCCCACGCCAGTTTTCCTGGGTGCAGAGGAGGCAGAGGCGCACTGCCGTGCCGGTGGATCAATCTGGAAATGGGCAAGTACAGATGAGGGGTTAAACCCCGACGTTGTCCTTGTCGGCATCGGTACGGAGTTGACGTTCGAGGTTCTAGCCGCAGCAGCGCTTCTCAGAAAGCGCATCCCTGAGATGCGGGTACGAGTGGTAAACGTGACGGATTTGATGATTCTTGGAAGTGAGTCGTCGCATCCGCATGCCTTGTCAAACCAGGCATTCGATGCACTCTTCACGGAAGACAAGCCCGTACACATCAATTACCATGGCTATGCCCATGAAGTCAGTGGCCTTCTCTTTGGCCGACCTAACCTAGCACGCGTCTCAATTGCATCGTATATGGAGGAAGGCAGTACAACGACGCCATTCGACATGATGCTCTTGAACCATGTGTCACGGTACCATGTTGCCAAAGCAGCAGTCACCGGCGCTGCTCGCTGCAACGAGAAAGTCAATCTATCGTTGCCGGAACATCTGGCACTGCTTGACAAGGACATCAAGGAGGCAAGCGACTATATCCGGGCAACGCTGCAGGATCCGCCGCACACGTATGATCTCCCGCGATTCGAGTAGAGGGATGGATGTGTCGTAGTTTAAATCATTCAAATCATAGCATGACTCAGTATTTAGTTTATGAATCAATGAGAAATGAATCTTGCCGTTATCTCGCGTCTAGGCCAAGTGACTGGGCTGTTTGACCTGTCCAGGTCAATGCAATTGCCGCCCACAGCCGTAATTCAAGGTCATGCACCTGACAAGCCCATCAGACTACCAATCGTCCCAGCCAACAACACCATTGCTGCCATTACAGTCACGATCCGTGACGGTTACCCTGATGTCGTCCTCATCTTCGTCGTCCTCATCGTCGTCGTCGTCGTCGTCGGTTCGATGAGGTTGTCGGTCGATGCCAAGCATTTGCTTACCTAATCATTACACTAACCCCATCTGGTATAGCGCGTCGCGTAAGCGAGGTCCTCCACACCCACGAAACAGGCAACGCGAAAATTGACAAAAAAGTGCGATAGAAGGAACGACGAGAGTGTGTCTGTGTGTGCAGCGATACTCGGCAACGGATTTCCATCCCTACAGGTGCGCATCAGTCATCCCCTTACACTCCTTACCCTCCCGCCAGGCCATCTTCGCAGTCGCCCTCCCGACCAGTCATTAATTTTGGACCCTTTGTGAGTCTGCAGGAAGAAGAAGAAGAAGCGGTCCGCATCCACCAAGGCAGGCATCATCAAACGTCGCAATCATGGCTGCTTCTCTCCAAAAGATCGCCCACAACAGCCCGTCGAGGCAGAACCCCTCCGAGCTTGAGACCAACTTGGCCAATGCTCTTTTCGACTTGGAGAACAACACCTCCGACCTCAAGGCTGCTCTCAGGCCCTTGCAGTTCGTCTCTGCTCGCGAGGTAAGGAACAGTCGCCTTTTCCGTGCCGGAGCATATTTGGAGGGTCAAAGCAGGTGGAGATTACGGATCATAGAGTCGCGACAATATTCTCGATGAGGACGAGCATGTTAGGCGTTATCTCGACATTTTTCAGGGGTGTATTGGTCAAATTCCATAGACGACACGCAGCAAACAACAGGAAAGACCAACGGATTTCATGGCACACATGGCTCTAGCGGCAACCGATATCCAGCATGCGAATAAGACCATTTTCATTGAGATTTCAACGACCATCAAAATATCTGCTATTCAGCATGGGGACTTTGTGGATTTTTGGATCATCTGTTTCCGGAATTTATTGATGGAACGGGAAAGTGCTGACGGGATCTTTTTGCTGTACGATTATAGGTCGAGGTTGGCCACGGCAAGAAGGCTGTCGTGATCTTCGTCCCTGTCCCTCTTCTCGCTGGTTTCCACAAGATTCAGCAGCGGTATGCGATATCCTACATTCCCGAGTTTTCCTCGTTTAGACGATGTTCTCGCTTTTACTGCGCAAATGACAGTTTCCGCGCAACGAACACCGAAAATGGGCCAGTCTTTTCTAACATATATGCACCATAGTCTCACCCGTGAGCTCGAGAAGAAGTTCTCTGACCGCCAGGTTGTCTTCATCGCTTACCGCCGCATTCTCCCCCGCCCTAAGCGTTCCGTCAACTCTCGCACCAACCAGAAGCAGAAGCGCCCCCGGTCTCGTACTTTGACCGCTGTCCACGACGCCATCCTTTCCGATATCGTTTACCCCGTCGAGATTGTTGGCAAGCGTCTCCGGACAAAGGAGGACGGCAGCAAGACCCTCAAGGTCATCTTGCACGAGAAGGAGCGTGGTGGTGTCGACCACCGCCTCGACGGCTACTCCGAGGTCTACCGCAGACTCACCGGCCGTGGTGTTGTCTTCGAGTTCCCTCAGACTAATGTTGCCGACTATTAGATCTGTATATGATGATCCTTCTGCCTCTGCTTTAACCTTCCCTTTTTCTTCATTCCTTTCTTCTAGGGTCTAATATGATGGTCTGATGGTTTTCGCTCAACTTCCAATTTTTTTTTCACTGCGGCTATGGTACGCTGCGATTCATGTGCCAAATTTATCTTCCGAACATCGCTAGTTTCACTAGCATCATCTGCTTCCGCGCTACATCAGCCCCTGCCGCAACAAGAGCGATAGTCATGTTGAAGGAATTTCATCGTCATACAACAAAATACCACTTTGCACACTCACTATCAAAAAATCATGGCATTGATGGAGCGAGATGCAACCATACGCGCAAAAATAAAAATATCGTTTCTTTTTTGGTCTATCTGTCGTGGCATCAGACTTTTTGAGTTTTATCAATTTGACGTCTCGTCAAGAAGTGAGGTTCCTCGATCTGTGCGCGTTGGTTGAAAAACGAGTCGATATGAAGAGTATCGTCACGCCCAACTCTATAGCTATCATACGCGTCTCGAACACAGCTCAAGCCTGGTACCCCGCGAAATTATGCATATAAGCTACGGGTCAACGAATAGGTCCCCAAAATTTTTGACGTAGATTTAAGTTGTTAAGTCTGGAGAAATGTAGCTTGTCACTCCAAAATTTCTTATGCATGTCGAAGAGATCTGCCCCTGATTCTGCCAACCCCTAGAATAATCCAGTAGGCCAGTTCCCGCTTTACAACATCTCCCTCTTTCTCCTTTTTCGTATCCCTTAAAGAGACCTCGTCGCCATTATTCTCACCTTCCCATTCCAATCTCACGAAAACTGGCACTTCAATGACATCTTCATCTTCTTCCATCTGATCTTCGCGAGACAGATTTCCAGGTACAACTTCCATTACTACCGTCGTCCAATTCCTGCCTTTATCCCAGACTTTACCCGCCTCTGCGGACTTGTCGAGACCTGATCGTGAAGAACGAGGATCTGTACCTGTAGTAGCCAATGCCTCGTCCCAGACATCACTGTTTGGTCCAACCTCAAATGTAGGACATAGCATTGTAACTTTCGAACGGACTCGACCAGGTGTTATACTAGGCGTAGCCAGTGTGACTTTGATTGAATCGAACATATGATTCTTCATGGTAAGCAGAAAGTTGACTGGTTTATGGGGGTCGAGGGCATCCATATTGATTGCTTGTGGTGCTGTTGCCTGTCCTCCTGTGTTAAGTACGGGCATTGGGTGCAAGGGACGGACTGACGTGAGCGGTATATAACTCAGAGCAATGAGCCTGATACGAAACCGCGTTGATTGTGGTTTGAATTCAGGCTTGACGAGGATATGTTTGCACGCCTTGCATCGTTTGGCCCGTTTTGTTCTCAAAAGAACAGGCAGAGGTCGTAAGTCATCGACAAAGCGCGTCCCCTGGTTCTGAGATTGCCTTTGCTCGATAGAAACCATGCTGTCCCAATCACATTCACGGGCGATCATCTGGCGAATTGTGTCTTCCTCCGTCTTTGGGGAAGCTATGCGCAAACCCTCTGATGGCGTCAATGCTTCGCGCATAATCGGAGGACGTCCCTTGGACTTTTTCATATTTCCAAGGTTGCCCAAACCCGATGAATAGAGAGACATGATTCGATTCAGAGCGCCTGGTGCGGAGTACACGCCAGCATAATCCGATCCAGCAAATGGATTATTGTTATTGTTTGATGTCTCGGTGATTTGCTTCTTATAAAAGGATTTGAGCTGCGAAAACCGGTTTGCGGGATCATTTGTCGAAGAGTTTGACATCGAAATTCTTTTAGGTTGGGATGGAGAGTCTGAAGAATCCGTGCCGGCGTTGAAGGCACCTGCAGCCCATGCCTTTGCCTCTTTGGCCTTGAGAAGCGATGAAAGCTGTCCGCGTATATTGGTAGGCTTATCGAACTTGATCTCAATGTCAAGAGTAGTCCACATGCAATAACTACAGGCCAGAACCCATGGGCCGTTTTGAGCTGCATTTTCCCCCGTGCCTAGTGCATTCACTGCCAGCGGAGACAAGCAAATTGGGCAATTAAAGCAGTTTCGGCCACACCTGCGAAGGAGCCCCATCAGTGTTCGTCCACGATATTCGGGATGTCCATAATTGTAAGATGACAGTACCTATTCCCTTCACTTCTCACCATGCTACTGGGTGTCTCAAAGAGGCAGCTTGGACAATACCAGCACACAATTTCCTCGGTGACGCATCGCGGGCATTTTATTTGATGACAGTCTTCACAGTATAGTAGGTGTTCTGGTGGATATAACGAATAGTTCGAACGTGGAGCACGGGGATCAAATGTCCCATCTTCGTCATCCTCATCTTCGAGCTTAGACTTTCGCCGCCTTCGACTGGACGAGAGCGATAGGTCCGCTATACTCTGCGATAGGTGTTCATCTGATGAAGGGTGCTGTATCGAGTCGTGAGAGCAGGGGCACGATATGAACGTGTATGGGAACGGTTTCGCCATAGTGATAATATGGTAGTAGTCGCGTGGCCGCCAATAATATCGATAATGGTAGCACAATCTAGCTGTTGAATATGACCTCAATCAAGCTATTGACGCACAAGTTGAAGGACAGGCTTTGCAAATATCAGCAGTTGCTGATGTGCGCTTGCACATGCACTCACGACCGCGATCTTGGAGCGCAATCGGTGTCAATTGCATGTACCTAGTAACATAATCTCACGACCCACTCGCACTAGCATCAGCTTGCCATCGTCCAACTACTATTATCTGATATGAGAATGCCCTGGTCGTTGCTGACACACGGTAAAAAAGCACATCGTGGTTCTGATGGAGATATAGCGTTGGGTAGTCTGGCGGATCGTGGACATTTCAAGCGCATCGACGTCATCGACTCCGCGGAGGTTTTTATACTACACGTACAGTGCTACTACGACATCAAGAGCCCTTTGAAACCGGACTCTTGGAACAATCAACGGAAGAGAAAAGAGAAATTGATTCCATTGCGCGATTGGAATTGGCTGTGGTGCTTCGGGAAGGCTTAGGAATTGCTCTAAGGTGACAATATCTTCCCCCAGAAAAGCACAATGTCGCTTCGTCCCTGCCTTCGACCGCCTACATCCGCGTTTTTGCGGCGCATCACCACTACGGCTATACGAAGCTATGCCGTACAAGCACCCGGTAATCCAGCGTTGGAGGTGTTCAATCGCAGAACAAAATGGTTGCAGAGAGAGAGGGCAGGCTCAAACATTGAATTGAGCCGAAGAACAGATTATCTCAGAGACGAGGTGGCGGCACGGATGAGTGACCGTATGTTGGTATGAGAGCATTCTCAATCCCAAAGATCGATAGTGACCTACAATGCTTATTCAATGGCTTTTATAAGGACATCAAACGAGACTTCAATCATGTTTTAGATCTTGGTGCGAATAGTTGCAATATAGCAAGAGCCCTTACACAACCGGTGCCCAACGACGATGATCCAGCAGGCGCCCCTCTGCCTCCTCCAAGCACCAGAATCAAGCATCTGACGTGTGTCGATGATTCAGAAAACATGCTCTACCGCGATCAAGATCTTCCATTCAATTCGCAAATGAGCATAAGTCGTCAAGTTCTACCATCTCTTGAGAACTTGCCATACAAACCCGAGACATTTGACGCGGTGCTCTCTTCATTATCGATGCACTGGATCAATGATCTGCCTTCGGTTCTTGCTCAAATAAACTCAATACTGAAGCCAGATTGTCCGTTCATTGCAACAATGTTCGGCGGAGATACACTATTTGAGCTTCGTACCTCACTTCAGCTAGCAGATATGGAGCGTCGTGGGGGTGTCAGTCCTCGTGTGTCTCCCCTGGCCGACGTCCGTGATATTGGTGGGCTTCTCCAGAAAGCGGGATTTAAACTACTCACTGTCGATATGGAAGACATTGTGGTGGGCTATCCAGACGTATATACCCTTATGACGGACCTACAGGCCATGGGTGAGAACAACGCCATCTTACGAAGCGAACTCGGACCTATCTCCAGGGATGTCCTGCTGGCTACAGACCCAATTTACAAGGCATTGCACGGCGTAGAAGGTGAGGAGGGTATCCCGGCGACATTCAGACTAATCTATATGATTGGATGGAAAGAGGGACAAGGACAAGCACAGCCGTTGAGCAGGGGTTCTGCAGAGGTAGATCTCACAGACATACTTGGAGGTGGGAAAATTGCTTAGACTATGGCCTGGCATGGAAAAGGGGTCCGGACCCTTCTCGCAAAAAATTGCAATTGCAAAGATTTGACGTGCATATATAAGCTTACATATTGAAAACGCTTTGGATGATTATGAATAGCGGGTAAAACTTGCATGTGTATCGGCTGTCAAGGGATAGCAGTGATCTTGGAAACGAGGGAAGAGATCTGAAGATATGATATGAACAGAAATGAGGCAGAAGGGGGACAGAGCAACCACACTCCTCAGTGAGCGGACCGTTCTTAGACAGTTCTTCTGTCAGTCATGACACGGACAACAGAGCCGACACCAACAATTTCAACGAGTTTCTCGTGCCAGTTTAGGAGCACACTCATCTGCTGGCCATTGCCTCCTTCACCGAAGTTGCGAGACTGTATTTGTGAAAAGCCGGTGTTCTGGGGGGATAAAGCGGATTTCTTCGACGGGGTCGATGCTCCGCTGCCGGATGATTGAGTGGCCATGCCCTTGTATCTAGATTGGAAAATGAAAGGTTTAGTTTCATGAGATCTCACTTCACTTCATAATTTCCCCAACGCTCTTCGCAACAAGTAGCACATACAGGTACTTCATCAAGCAGTCTCCCCTCTCAGCACCGCCGTCACCGCTGCAAACACTCTCCAGGACCCGTGTCATCTCTCCCTGCCGTATACCCTGCAGGACCTCGACCATAGTAGCGAGATGGACTTCCTTTGCCCGATCATCGCCGCCCAAGGGCGCATTATCTAGGGCATATTTGAGGGCACCCTCGTTGTCTCCAGACCGTAGCAGCTGTCTTACTTGTTGCGCGATGCCGGCCGCAGTACTGGAGTTCTGAGGGGGTGGCAGATCCCCTGGGAGAAGCGTCGAGATGGGGAAGTTCACGGAGGAGTCAGGATCGTACGCATCGACGTTGATAGTGCGCCAGTTGACATTCGCCATTGTGAAGTTGAAGCGATCAAGTCGTCAGATTCTAGATGTCCGTACAAGCAGGGTATGTCAAGTCCTGATTTCGAGGTATCAAGCGGATAGTAGCTTAGCTGGACCCGCTGGTGTATGGTGGTATGTAGGTATAGGTGTAAGGCCACGAGATGACGAGTGGCAAGCTAGAAGATGCGCAGGTGTGGGCTTCAACGATTGACCAGGTGTGGATACTCGCTGATACGTCGTGTTAGAGCTGTTTCTGTCTCTCTGTCTCTCTGTCACTCCTTCTTTATCTCTCCTTGAAGTGGATGGTGAAAGCTGTGAGAGAATTGGATGACGCAGTGCATGTAGTGTAGTGTAGCATAGGCTGGTAGTGTATATACGTAGTTAGGTGGACTCTTCTCACCGCTGGGAGGAGGAGGAGGAGGGCAAAAGAAGTGTGAGTCGGGCGATGTCTTGGCCTGTCTATACAGTATACAATATATTCATCATCTCCGCGGGGAAACCAACCTACTCTCAACCTATTCATGAACATCACAGACATCCATGTTGCATCTACGGCTTGAACAGACAACATGGAAGTGGATTCAAGGACACGGCTCTATTAAGGAT
>AZGZ01000003.1:790821-812800 GCA_001636715.1 Ascosphaera apis ARSEF 7405 | reverse complement strand
AAAAAAAGGAGAATATGGGCTAGGGGTATATAGTACACTTGGTCATCATCAGGGCTAAAGAACGAAACAAACAGCAAAACCACAGACACACAGCATGCTTCATGCTATCATGCACAGGAAGTTGTGAATGACATTATGACGGCCCCAGATATATGGACACACTTCCATCAGGCCAAATAACTTCTTCCTTCTCTGGTGCATATGCAATGGGGTTCTTGCTCCAAAAGTGTCAGGCTGTTTTTACCAAACAGACAAGTGCGCAAATTAGGTATCATGATATCAACAGGTTCACTCATCAAAACCGGAACATGAGCTGGGAATCAAAGAAAGCAAAAACAAGGGGAATGAGAAACTAGAAAAAACAAAAAAAAAATCTCAGACGTCGTCAGGGTATCCAAAGTCGTTCAATACGGTCGAAAAAATGTGCAGTTGCAGGCAGCGGTGATTAGACCGCATCTGTCACGGTCAATGTTGGCAGAGGCGCAGTAGCTTCTGTCGGTTCATGTTGCAGCGACTGTGTCGATGGCGTGGAGACTGTCACCGCGGGAACAATGAGTACCGGATTTGACTCAGCCTGCTGTTGGTGATGCTTGTCATTCTCACTTTGGCTGATGACCGGCTTTTCAGTCGAGGTGATGCGTGCCTCCTCGTCCAGACGGCCTTTCTCCGTCTCAGTTGTTTGGCCCTCGTCGTCTGACTCACTCGGTTTTTTGGGGAAACAACATCTCATAATGACATGCATGCCATGGAAACATTGTCTGAACGGCCATAGCGCAAGTTCGCAAATCTTCATGAGAGGTTCCCAGAAAACATTGAAGACCTTTACTGTGACATTGATGATCGCGGCCATCCAAGGATCTGGGAACAACCTCAGCAGAACTGCAAATGGAATGCAACAGAACCCACAGACGATTGAGATCGCCCATTGAGGGCCGTTGATCCTTGTCACTTGCAGTGCCTCTCCTCCGACAAAGACGATCAAGATCTGTCCACCAACCATTATCAAGGTTATGCCGATCAGCCAATAGTTCTTTAATGCACCCTCGAAGATATTGAACTTATTATCGAGTCGTCGATTATTAAATTCATTGAAGATTTGCATCCAAACAAAAGTATTGAAGACCACTGTGTTTAGTTGCTTCTGCAATTCTTTGTCGTTAGCGACATCATAGTGCAAGATCTTGGCACCGGCGAAGTATAGAACAAAAGTCACCACAAGCTGATATATAGCTTGGCCGAAAATCATCTTCCACATTGTAGTGGTGAAGAGTGATGCAGACTTTGGTGTTGGCTTTCGATCAAGAATTTTGTCAGTCGGGGCATCAGTCGCCAGTGCGAGCGCAGCAAATGTGTCCATGATCAAATTGACCCAGAGAAGTTGAACAGCGGTCAATACACTCTTATTGTCACTGCTCGCAACGGCAGACACAAAAGTGAGGACGACAGCAGTAATATTCACTGTCACTTGAAATTGCAAGAATTTGGCGACGGCATCATTCACAGCACGCCCCCACGCAATTGCAGTGACGATTGATTTGAAGTTGTCATCCAGGAGAATGATGGCGGAAGCCTCCTTTGCAACTTCGGTGCCGCCAATACCCATTGAGAAACCGACATCGGCAGTTTTGAGTGCAGGTCCGTCGTTTGTTCCATCACCAGTGACGGCTACTGTCTCACCCAGAAGCTTCAATCGCTCAACTAAAATCCGTTTATCGTCAGGGGACGAACGTGCCAAGACTTGTAGTCTTGGTATGATGCGGTTCATCTCTTCGTCCGAGAGCTGGCGGAATTTGGGCCCTTCCATAGCAATGCCGTCAGGGGTTTTGATTCCACATTCTTCAGAGATCGCCACTGCGGTTGTAAGGTTGTCTCCCGTGACCATCTTCACAGCAACGCCGGCCATATTACACTGTTCAATTGCGTGTGGGACTTCAGGTCGCAAAGGGTCCTGAATACCGACAAGGCCAACCCAAACCATATCGTGGAAGACGTCCTCAAACTCCGCCGACGTGGGGTCATCCCTGAAGACGCGTACACCTGCCGGAGGCCAGCTTGGAAAGTCTCGATAAAGCATACCAATATTTCGAAGAGAACGCTTTGAGTACGAGACGATCGTCTCTGATAGCATGGACTTGTCCTCTTGTGATAGCTCGACGGTTGACAACGGCCCCTGAGAGCTATTTGTGATGACCCGTGTCGCTTTCTCCAGCATCAATTCTGCCGCACCCTTGACCAAAAGTCGATACTGGCCAGAGGGTAGCTGCACGACAACACCCATACATTTTCGCTTGGAGTCGAATGGGATTAACTGTGATATCACAGCGCCATCTCTTTCTCTTGAAAGGTGAAGATCGAAGTATTTCTGCAGCAGATCGAGCATTGCAACTTCTGTTTTGCTGCCAATAAAGGTTTCCTTTCCGCCTTCCTGACCTTCAAAAGCCGTCGAGTTGATCGCAATGCTTTTGACAAATAAATCCTGTACTGCCTGTGATAAGGAACGAGCTGCCTTGTGAACACTGGAAAAATCGAGTTCGCCAGGCTTGATCAAGTCAAAACTCAGACCAAGCTTGCTAGCGACCACTGTCATCCGATTCTGTGTCAAGGTGCCTGTCTTATCGGAGCAGATGACCGTCGCATTGCCCATTGTCTCACATGCCCGCAAGATACGGACAAGGTTGTTCTCCTTTACCATTCTTGTTGTTGCAAAGGCAAGTGAAAGTGTGACTGCAAGGGGTAGGCCCTCAGGAATTGCCACAACGATAACCGTAATTGCGACGATCAGGACATCGAGGAACGCTCTGCCCCTTGCGGGCCCGCTCATACCATCGTGTGGCAGTTGAACGAGGAACCGAATGAACAGAACAAGGAAAAGTATAGTAGCTGCGGCGGTGCCAAGATAGCCAATATAATCCGCCAACTTACCAAGCTTGACCTGCAATGGCGTCGGGTCGTTCGGTGTCTGGAGCGAGAGCATAATTTTGCCATATGAGGAGTTTTTGCCAACACTGGTGACAAGGTAGGTCCCCACTCCTTCGAGAACAGTGCTGCCGGATATGATGAATGGGTCGTCCTTCTTCGTCACAGTCCTATCCATGATATGATCCCAAACTTCCTGACCAGGTGTCTTCTTCATCATATCTGATTCTCCAGTTGCTGAAGATTCGTCACACTTGACACCATGCCCCGAAAGCAATATCCCATCAGCTGGAATAGCATCACCTGGTTCCAAATGCAGAATATCTCCGACTGTGACGTCGAAGATAGAGATTAAAACCGACTTCCCATCGCGAATCGCTTTCACTTCACGATCAGCTTTCTATTGTGATTTGCTGTCAGTCACTCTATTCACAGATGATTAAGGGGGGGCTCAATGAACAGAAACCTACTCTTTTGTTGAGTGTAACGAATTGTCGTTCCTTTTGCCAGTCATTTGCTGCAGTGACCAGAGTGACAATCAGAATCGCAACCACGATGGCAACACCTTCAATCCAATCTGCCGAAGAGCCACCGCTAACAGCTTCATATATACCAAGCGACAACGAGATGACAGCGGCGATTGTCAGCAGTATGATGATCTTGTCGTTATATGCATCCCACAGAAGTTTGAAGAACCCAACTGCTTTCCTGTCAGGGAGTTTATTGCGATCGTATACGCGAATTCTGTCGACAAAATGATCGAGTTCTGGTGTTTGTGTGTACTCAGGTGGAATGCCATCCGTCGAACTCGAATTGGAATTGAAACTCTCCTCTTTGATGGATTCTGACGTTGCCTGCTCAAAGGAGACATGTCCATTAAGGTGTGACTCGCCAACAGAAAGACCCTTGGCCAAATTTGTTCGAAGGCCCTTTTCGAGACCCTTTGGTCCTCCAAGAGCATGAAACGCAGCTAGTGACTTGGGATTCAAAAGTTTGTTGAGTTGTCCTGGCGAGAATGCAAATGGATTGTTGTCAACTTCAAAATCCTCCAAATTCCTTTCATCTGGCTTGAGTGCCTCCTCGACGGTGACATCATCATAATCAAGAGCCTGCATTTTAGTAGGTTGGCCCTGCTTGACATTAACTTGTTGGATTACGTCGGCGTCTATGTTAGAGCCGTCGCGGGATAACGGCTGCAAGGTTTCAACATGGGAATTAAAAGAGCTTGAGCGAGACCGCTGAAGAGTATCTCCCCCGAGTGAAGTAGGACTGTGGGGAGACAAGAAGGAACCACCATCATGACTGGAATTGGATCGATTATCATAGGATGCCCATTCCGGAGAGAGGTTGGAACCCGGGGGAATTTGCTGTTTGTTGCCGTTAGCCATGTTATAATTGAAAGTGACTGGGGCCAAAACACCAAGACGCAATCAACATAAAGGATGAAGACGAGTATGCTATGGCATTGACCGCACCAATGCGTAGGTACATACTAGAGTATTTAGAGTCAATGGAGGAGGCGATCGGTTATTGTTATCGTGTGATGGCATGGCTGCCATATGGCATCTTCCAGGGATACCAGCAAGGCAAGTGTGAGGGGACGCAGAAGCAAATTGACAGCGAAAAGTTTTGTACAGACTGGATTACTTGTGTCCGGTCGAATAAAAGCAATGGAATCTGCACCTAGAAACGTTTAGATATGTAGGTGGTATATCAAGGCATGAAAAGCGGGTGCATCCTAGAGATGCTTTAACCTTATGTACGCACTCCAAGGGGGCTGTGCAAAAGGGAAAAAGTCTTAGGACCCGTGCCTCAGTTTCGGGTCAGTTCTGGCCTACACGAGCCGTGGTGACCCATATAGGTTGAAGCTTGCAAATCCGCGGCCTGTATGGAGGAATGTTGATAATGCTTCCAGACCCTTGTCCATAGCTCGGCAGACAATCAGATGGTGGGCCTAAGCCGCCGTGTTTGCTCTTCCTCTTCTCTGAAGCTTCGCAAAGAGGCAGTCCAATTGCACATGGCGCCACTCCGTAATCAGACATCACAGATTCTGCAGGTTCTGAGAAATGCTCAATGATCTGCCATGGCCCGTTGGTTTAGGTAAAGTATGTTTGCTACGCCGACAGATCCCTGATACACGTAGGAAGGTGACAGCAATGGAAATGCCACCCTGGGTTGTCCTCGCTTGAGTTGAACTGCTTGGATACCGGCAATGGCCAAAGCAGGGGAGGCGATGGCAGAGACACGACAGAAGAGGGCCAGCCTTGACAATTGAGGCTGGTTGTAGTGTCAACATCTGCCTCGTCTCACCCTCAGCTTCCTTTGCACCACTGCCCATCACCGTACAGCTAGCTGCTTGCCAGCCCTCGTACACCGCGACTCAATTTGTCAAGCCGATGCAATCATCACACACAATTGCGCACAAATTGCAATACCCCTCCAGAGAGCTGCGACACCGACAGCGCTATCCTGCCGGAACTTGAAGTCATCAGCGATACGAGTGTATGTAGGATGTGCTGCGTTCTACCGGCGCCGCGAAGCCTTGAGAACGCCTGCCGGTGTCAGTTGGTCAGCCTGGACGATCCCTTCAGTGATAAATCTGATTCAAAAAAGATATGTTGATAGCTTTCCTGGAACAGCATCAAACGGCCAAGCTTTGCTTTGATAGCATGCCAGCGCAATGAATTTGCACGTAGACTGTAAGAGTCCATTTTCTTTGCTTCCTCTTTATCCTTGAGCATCCGTTTGCGTGCGCTGATTCACAACCTCAGCCTCAATTGATATCCCGGATATCCTGGATCACACAATTCAGGCGCCAACAGAAAGATGATCATAGTTAATTCAATTCATACTGTCATCTACACACCAATCGACACGCATATTTCGTCCAAAACTGAAGTATATGCTCCCGCTTGCAAAATTGCAGTCCCACAGAGGCGGACGACACGATGACCGGTGTCCAGTGACACAATGTCAACCTTCATCTTTTGGACCAACAGTTCAGCTTTCGTGGATCACTCTGCACCTGCAAACAAAGCGCAGATGAGGTCTGAGTAAAACAAAGCACAGTGCTGCAGAGCATGGAGAACCAAGACGTCTATGCGAGGTTGCCCGCGCTGAGGTATCATACCATGTCTACGCCGTACAGCACATCATGTGTACTCAAGGCATAACAAAGCGAATTTCCCTGACCTGGTCACATCACGCGCGCACACAACTTCGCTTGAATCATGGACTTCGCTTCCTCTTTGCCAATTCCAACCTTTCGCTTGACTCGACTGCGCACTGGGGCATTCCAATGCGTGCAACTGTTGCTGAAGTTGTGATCACGACTCGCTCTGCACTATGCCGAAAGGGGCAGGGAGAGAAAGTCAAGCCACACTTGAGTACAGTCATTTCTGTTACTCCAGCCACAGGGGGTGGCTGGTGCTGCACATAACAGTCATCGATATCATTGTGACGACTGGCAATGACATTGAACAATGACGAGATTGCGAGATGGCGAGAGCAGCACTTGATAATATCACTTCCTGTTGCACCCGGTGTGTGCTGCGCCTTGTACGACGATATAGGTTATCAGATAAGAAGAAATGGAAGGGTAAAATCCGCTTTCCTACCCTAATATCGCGGACTCAGATATACACCCCTGCTATATCATTAACGTCAGTCCCCGATATCTTAGCAATCCCTTTAGGTCTACGGAGCCAGAGCAAATGGTCAAAAAATGCAACAAGCTCATGAGGCGGATGTTATCTATCAATGTTCACATCCGCTCTGGCTTGCACAGCCCTCTTCGCAACATATCTGTGCAGCAGAGACTGAGGAACAATGAATTACGCACGAGGACACTTTTGTTGTGACGGCCAAATGACTGCATCTTCTCAAGACAGAACATATCGTCACAATCGTCAGGGCACCACTCTTGTGTAAACCACTCTTCGTCATGTAATAGCTGATCAGCAAAGTTTCGCATTTTTTTGCGTTGCACAATTTTTTTGGTGCATAGCCTCTTCACCTGACACGCAGGGTAAACTTAAATTTCCATAGCTGCAGAGCGCCAGTTCTCTGGACTACTTGCTTCGTTGATCAGGAACTTGTCCGTTGCTATTGTACTTCACAGTAAAAGCAAGAGAGCTTGACTCTCGCAGATTCGATTGCTAGGTATATTCATCTTCAATGATATAGAGTAGAACGCGGCTTTGTACAGCGAGTCAACTTTGATTTCACATCGCGGCAGTGGCAGGACTTCATTCTCATCATTTTGGAATAGAACATCATGAAGCGCACACACGATTTGTGACGAGCTCGCAGGAACCATTCGCGTGTTATGCAGCAAGCGTTGGAGTCCAACCTGTCATTGCCACTAGGATGACCAGACCAAGACTCTCTAACGCCAAATCAAACGGAGCACGGGCTGTCAGTAAAAGCATGAACACCCATCCAGAAGCCAACCTGTGCTACTCATACTTCAAATCGGATGTCGTATGTATGAATAACTTCTTGTAAAAGGTGGCGTACACCAAGGAAGTTTTTGGGCCACTTGTGACTTGGCAGCCAGGGTTGCCTCGCTGAAGCGTCAGATCACCAACAACGGTTCATCAGGACGTGGTTATGGGCATAATGTGCGGTACATTGTACTGAGCTAATGGCACCACGATTGTCCAAAGCAATATTTGGGCGCTCACCATGAAATTATGTTGGAGGCTTGGCTCACAATTGGGAGCCGACCAGTTTGAGGCGAGGTCAATCGTACTGAAACTGTAGTTTCACGTAGTCGTATTTGAGAGCTCAGGGTGCAGCAGTAATATGGGACTCACTCCAATTACAACGACGACGTATGCACTCCAAAACGCCCCAACCAAGATGGGCCGGGTCATAATGTCAATTGATTGACTCTGTGTATGTACATCACCTTGTATAATTTTTCAAACAAAAGTATCACTATCTTTTACTTTAACTCCCATGAGTCGTTGTCTCCTTTGATAATCTCGACTGGTCTTCTCTCATCTAACGAGATCCGTCCGGCTTCCAAGATCGCTGTTGTAGCAATAGTATTTCTGAGTGTTGGCAGACCACGCTTGTCAAGCTGTTCCAAGGTGACCCTGCCCTCATTGAGGGCTGTAACAGCATCAATGAACTTCTCGAAAGAGACGTAACCGTAGCCTGTCTGACCATTGAAGTTTCCCTCTTCATCAGGAGCGTAGCGCATAAAGAAGCTTCAAAATATTCGTTAGCCTGGATTGCCCCCATATGAACTTCTGTGTAAATTAAGTGCTACTCACGGATTGATCCATTGAATTTGCCCAGCATCGTCGTCTGTCACGTCGTAGCCACGCTTAGCTTGGTCAATTCTGATTTCTCCCTTGGACCCCATCCCTGATCATAGAAAATTAGCATTTGAACACATCTGGATCATGAGAGGCTTTCAAGATTGTTCCCTCATGTTGAAACCTTTTGAATGGGCCAATCTTACAGTGGAAGTACTGGTTAGAGTGAACACCCGCCTTCTGCGGGGCAGTCCAACTCGAAGTGTATACACCTGTAGCAATCTTCGATGGATCACTCTTCTTGGTCCACTCGACGAGTAATGTGATCGTATCTTCGGTCTCTGGGGAACATCCCAAGTCCACCGCGACCCCCTTTGAAGCGGATGCATTGACGCGCACTGGGATATAGTCCGGAACCATACTTTCGCAGACATCAATATGATGAGAGTTCAAGTAGTATGAAATATCACTTTCTTTGCCAGCCCATGCTTTGAATGTCTCCAATTGCGACTTTGGTTGAGACATATAACTATAGAAGTAGTTAAAGTCGCCCAAAGTTTTTGCCTTAGCGCGAGCATCGGAGTATGTAGGGTCATAGCGCTTGTGATGCTCAATGTATACAAAGACGCCATTTTTGTGAGCCTCCTCGAGAAGGTGCAAATGATGCTTGAGGAGTTTGGTAGCGGGCTTCGTAATCAGCACATGCATCTTATGCTGAATAGCATATAGAGCGATGGGGTAATGAGTTGTATCGGGAGTGAAGATTGTGATTGCGGAGCCAGCAGGCAAAGCATCGATAGCAGTCTTGTACGCGTCAAATCTGACCTCATTCTCTGCCGGGTACGATGTGAAAGAGACGTCCAAGCCATTATAGACATCAGAGATGTTTTTTTTCAGATGTTCCCCTAGTGTTCATATCAGCATCTCAGTTTTGGTTCTCATGTTGCCCAATCACTTACTGATAGCGGGATACTTTCTTCCAGCGACTCCAACCATGCTGAGATCGCCGACTTTGCCTCTACGGCGTAGATCGAACATGGTCAAGCCAACGACACCGACTTTCTTGTCTGAGGTCGAGGCACCATCACCGACGAAGCCGGTGGTGTACTCACCAGTACCGACCTATGATTAATATGCAGTTAGATGAGCCCCTTTTGGAGTGTAGGATAGGATCATACCATCAAAACACATGGAGGAGCCATTTTGTCGTGTAGATTTTGATCACGTTTCAATTGAAAAAGAGATCATAGCAAAGAGTTGTCAAATGAGGATTTCTAGCCACAGCTAGAAGTGGTCATCTTATAGAATAGCGATCCTGTGCTAAATTGGCTTTGGTCGTCCAGCTTCTCATCCCTCGATACATTTTCCCGTTATCCAAAAGGAACCTCGTCATAGTGGGGTAACTCCGGGGGAATGTTGCAAGCTTCAACTCGATTGCCATGGCATCTTTGCCTCGGAAATACATTATCTCACCAGTAGAATATTGTTCCGTGACACCTCGAGCTTCGATTGATTGCGTGGGGGGCCCCCTCGTGTATAGGCGTTGGCCATGGTTCCAACGTCGTTCCACGGTGGTGGGGAATCCTAAAAGGCTCAAGTCTCCGCGAAATCAACGTCAGGCGGACTGTATCTTCAACCTACAGTATATCAAGTGTACTGTAGCGGAGGGTCATATTCATGGAAGTACAGTTGACCGTCTCCCAATCTATCCTGATTTCCATGAAATGTCTGGGATGATGAAACAGCTTGCAGCCTTTGCTTTTGAAGATCCTAGGTACCCAGTGTCGTCGGTATAAATGCTAGACTATAGCAAGATTAACTGTCTAGAAATTGATTCTCAACCTCGACGGACAGACAATTTCAAGCACAAGCGAGTGCATAGGAAAGGGGATACTTCAGAGGTGTTTCAATATCAAAATATGCTGAATATAGGCGCGAAGTATGTCCAGTCGCCTCAGTATGTAGTGGGGGACGTTGAGCGATTTCTTCCTTTGCCTGCCTATCCCAATGATCAATGGTTGCGAGACGCAAACTGACGCTGAGCTGGTTATTACAACCAATGGAATCAATTTATGATCATCATTTATGAAGACGATCATTTGTACCGAAACCACGCAAGGAGACACAGAACAAGAATGATTGTGGTAAGGTCCACAGGTTGGCGGTTATACCACGCCTTCTACCAACTGAGCCAGACGTCCTTGTCCATCTCGAAAAACACCAGCAGCTTTGGATGCCTAATTGGCGTGAAATGAAATGGTGTCAATCGTCTTGGTTGGGAATATCAAAAATGCTGGTCTATCATGTGAAGCAGGGGAAGTCTGGTCTCTTGTAAGAGTACCTAGAATGAAAGCTTGCCTGACTGGTGGAAAATACGAAAATTGTCCAGTGGGGTACACTTACCTGCACCCCACGAATCTTGACCCCGCCATAACGGAGCCGAATAGTGGGAAGAGGTACCGTAGAAGTTGACGACGGTCGTAGCACCACGTCCGCATAGCATGAGAAGCTAGATCGTGATGGATTCTTGGAGCTGCTCAAGACATGCCAGTAATACATCGGCTAATCTTGAATCTCAGTGCGTAGCCAGCTTGCCTATATAAAAGACGCCCACGGCTCGTTCTGCACTACCCGCGGACGCTTGCTTGAATTCATTCTCATATACATTTTCTGTGGTGGACCATTGTATTGCTTTCCATAATCAGTTACCAGCAAGAAGCGCATATCAAGATGGCCACTAGAACACCCCTCCGCACAGGCGCCTATGCGCCCACCATGACCTTCTTTAACAAGGAGACCGAGGATCTCGACATCCCCGCGATCCGGGCCCATTCAGTTCGCCTTGCGAAAGCTGGTCTCGTTGGACTTGTCACCATGGGTTCTAACGGTGAAGCCGTTCACTTGACTCGCGAGGAGAGATTCGCCGTCACAAAAAACACACGCGAGGCTCTAGACGAGGCCGGTTTCAAGGACGTCCCAGTCATTGTTGGTGCGAGCGAGCAGAGCATCAGGGGCACAATTGAGCTATGCAAGCAAGCTGCCGAAGCTGGTGGTGAATATGTCCTGCTCGTTCCACCAAGCTACTACCGAGGTGCTGTGGATGAGAGTTTCCTTGAGGAGTATTACACCAAGGTTGCCGATGCCTCGCCATGTCCAATCATCTTGTACAACTATCCTGGCGCTGTCGCTGGCGTTGATATGGACTCTGATTTCATCATCAAGATTTCGCAGCATCCTAACATCGTGGGCACTAAGTTCACATGTGCCAACACCGGCAAGCTCACCCGTGTCGCTCGTGCCCTGAAGGCCATTACTCCAGAGTCGCCTCTTGCACCTGCTCGCACTGCTGAGGAGAAGGAAGCCCCCGTTTACGTTGCGTTCGGTGGTATTGCCGATTTTGCCATCCAGACTCTTGTTGGCGGTGGTTCCGCTATTCTCGCTGGCGGTGCTAATGTCATGCCTCGTCTCTGTGTTAAGATTTTCCAGTTATGGTCGGAAGGAAAGATTATCGAAGCTATAGAGACACAAAAGATATTGAGCACTGCTGATTGGGTGCTCACAAAGGCTGCCATCCCTGGCACAAAGAGCGCAATTGAGAGTTATTATGGCTATGGCGGATATCCCAGAAAACCATTGAAGAGATTGTCGCAGGATCAGGTGGTCTACATCAAGGACGCAATTAAGGAGGCCATGGATATTGAGCTTGCGTTGCCCGATGCCTACTAGAGGCCGTCAGATACCATTTCAGTGATACCAAAAAACTCGATAGTGTATGTTTGTGATGATATTTACCTTCCATTGCCAAAGTGAATTGTTATATTACCTTGAGAAGTCTCATATATGATTCGAGAAGCAACGGTTGTGGTAGGGAATCTAGCTCTTGCGTCTGTGCACGGTTGACTTGCAGTATAGCTCGAGGGCTACTACTTGTAAATAGCGAGGCAAAGACCTGCGTATGGTATGCCATCATTCTGGGTCAATGGGGTTTGATGGAGGCCGGAATTTGGAACCTGTATACGCATATAAGTCGCGGTCATACTGTACTCGCGTGAAAGGGGTGCAGCCAGTCGAATCTGCCGTGGATGGTTAACTAAGTGTTACCGCATGCTGCATCAGTCCAATCGCTGAAGATATCCCTGGGCAATGAGATGCTCCACATCGCCGAGCCGCACGAAAAATTGACTGTTTTTTGTCAAGTTGATCGAACCGTACTCTGTCTGAATCTCGCCTGCATCTTTGAGAACCCTGACATCGACGAAAAGCTCCTTCGGAGGTTCCATGCTACCGGTAAGATCAATGTCGGTCCAATGGCCTTTGTATGCTACCAACATCTCGGTGTATTGGCGGAAGTATTCTTCTTCCTCAGGACTCAATGCATCAACGATTTGCACACGTCCTGACTTTATAGCCGACGGGTTCCCGTGCTCTTGGTCGATGAGTGTCTGAATCTGCTGCTCATCCATCAAATCACCTCCGCGCCAAGCGAGTTCCTCTAGCTTTTGAGACCGAACTCTGTGATAGGCGAGCAAACACCGCTTGTTCCGTCTCAAAAACAGATGGTTGACGAGGAGTGCACATGCGATGCCTTGATCGATGCTTGGGTCCAGGCTTCCATGTTGAGAAGTATGTCGCGCAATGGTACGCTTAGTTTCTCCATCAAGTTCTCGCACTTCGCGAACTATTGCGCGAACAATCTCATTCTGATATGGTGGAAGTTGGGGGAGGGTTTGGGTCCGTTTGGCATGTTGGACCTGGACTAATCAGTTAGACCAGCGCATGCAGTACTGCAGGAGTCAAGGGGGTGCTGACCAGTTTATTGCCTAAATCTCCATACATTATTTACCGAAGCAAGAGACGTCTTTCTTTAAAAAATGCCAAACTACTATAGTGCTTGACATGAATGTCATTAGTTCTTATCGATGTTGCCCCATAGATGCAGTAGATGCCCAGTGAGATTTCAAACGCGGTATACACGCGTGCCGCGCCGATAAAGACGTGCCGACCCCTTACGTATGCATGTATAGTGGGAATAGATTGTGTACGTGTCACCCCCCAAAACTCGAAGCGTGACCACACCTGACTGTACAATCAACCAATCACAGCGTACAGCAATTTTCGTAGCTATTCTTACTCCGCGATCAACAACAACGCGTTAATCTCCCAGTATTCGGGCTGTTCACAGCAAGACGAATGGCGACAAAAGAACAGAAAGCGCCATCTGTTCGTTGTGCTTCATAACAATATAATAAGTGCGACGCTTTTGTTATACAATGGACCAGTCTTCTCTATACTCGGGCGCTGCTGCTCAGCCTGCTCAGAATTGGTGTACTGCGTGTAATAATCTGCGATTCGTGCACGAATTCGACTTTAAAAGAGGACAGGATGGAGAGCGAAAGAAGACTTGTCGCCGCCATACGAAAGCTGCCGCGAAATCGTCTTCAATTACCTGGGAAATGCTCATTGATAAACTGCGTGAATTCCCGCTGTCTGTATGTTTTTTTCTTATCATGGTCGCAGAGCAGAATTGACTTTGAAGACAGTCCCGAACGCGTATAGAATTCGTCCAAGAGATTGACTTTGACTCTCTACCCGTTCAAATGGGAGACAGGATTGATCGCACTGCAAAAAACAACTCATTAACCGAATTGATAGCTGCACTCATTGAGCAGATTCATGCTATTTCCCCGTGGCGTTTCTGGCATGAAAGAACCCGATTCAAGTCCGATTTCTACGCTCTATATACCTACCGATGCTGCCAGGATGAAGATCATCACTCAACGAACCCGAACTCGCAGGGAATCAGAGACACACGATCAATGGCCAGATATCCATGCGAAAGCCAGCTACTCTTGTCTGTCTCCTTGACTAGACGAATACTGACTGTCCATCATTCACATACCAAGCATTCGGCATATGAAGATACTTCTCTTTCGCCAGAAGTCACAGCGTTTGTAAATGAGCGATTAATGCTACCACCAGCGAAGATATATCAGCTCCTTCGGTCAGATGAATCGGGTTCAATACCGGGTAAGGATATTGCCAGTCGTTATCAGGTTTATGGCCTCTGGCAGAACGCGAATTCGGCCAAGTGGCGTCGTGCACCAGACGCGTACGATTCTGCCTGCATCCTTCTCAATGAGCTCTATTCAACAATGCAAAAAGAGCAGACACAACAGCGTGAGAATGGGCAGGGTGATCGGCCGATGAAATTTGTTCCTGCGTCTTTCGAGTATCAGAACGTACGCTGTGTGGCCATATATCTTGATTCTCTGATACACGAAATCGGGCCGAATAATATAAAGGAGCTAGCCATGGATGCGACTTATGGAACAAACAATAAAGGTATGGACCTCTTCGCTGTGATGGCCGAATTCGAAGGAACTGGAGTCCCAATCGCCTACGGATTCGTGGAGGTATTGGGTAGGCATCAGCAACGAATACAGGCATCTCAAAGCGCCCGATCAAGTCAACCTACACAGACACAAAGGACAATCCACGCGATGCAGGGCGCTACGACTGATGTTCTGAGCCAATTCTTGCAAGGGATCGCCCAGAGAAACATTCATCCACTCGTTTTTCATACGGACAAAGACAATTCGGAAATCGTCGCGATTGGTGAAGTATGAACTTGCTCAGTTCTGCCAGAATACGGGCTTTTCAACTAATACGATTTTTGTTAATTAGCAATTTCCCCATACCCGCATACAGCTTTGTAACTGGCATGCTCTCAGGGCAGTCAGAACAAAGCTCGAATCTACCACAAAAACTGCCCCTCAAACCCGATACTACCCCGCCGAGGCAGCCAAATTTATAGACGAATTCGAGATGTGCTGGGGCGCTGAACCAATTCGTCGGCCAGATGGTCATATGATCGCTAGGTGTGACTGTCCAAATAGAAACCAGCAGTTCGCTCAAAAGGATCGCGTTGAAACGGGCACAAAATCTGAACGAGATGAAGTTATATATATGGTCAAATCGCACTTCAATTCCCATCAATTCATTCCCATTGAAGGCCGATTCTTGACTAAAGAAGAAATATACAGACGGGCCGTTAACCAGTTATACCAGTATTGCCACAGTCGAAATTATTGGCGATTATGGACTTACATGTGGGTAAACTGGTACAACCCGAACTCGTGGGCATTATGGGCAAGATCAGTTGTGCCAGATCAGATCTCAATACTCAAAACGACCATGGTGGTGGAGAGTCACTGGAAACAGATCAAGAAACAGTTTTTGGGTGATTTCAATCGGCCTCGAATTGATCTAGTTTCATGGGTTCTTACTCACGATGTGATTCAGCACAGCTTTGTCCGAATCGACGCGATTCGGAGACGTTTACACCGCATCGGTCTTGCAAGTTGGCGTGAAACGTTCAAGGCCGATTGGCGCAGTTTATTGAGGAAGCCAGTTGATCCTGACTTCCAACTGATATACCATACAGATCCGTCTAAAGGTTGCTGTTCGTGCTCGGCCTTTTTGAACAGTCGGTTTTTGCTCTGCAAGCATCTCGTCCATTGTTTCCAAGACATGAATATACGAGAACGTCTTGACTTTTTCGACAACGTTCAACGACTGCGAGTACCTCCCTTTTGGAAGAGCGACCACCTTATTATTCGACCCGAATATCTTCCCGAAGTCACTCAAACTATACCAGATTCTACCCCTGAGACTGGTAATCTCAATACTCCTGATGAGACTGATAATGCTGACACGGATGATACAGATGTAGATCCCGATTATGTCCCAGAATCGCTACAACACGAAAAAGAAGACGAAATGGCTGTCCACGATCTTGACCATCTTGTGATCGAACTAGAGCAGCACGACCAAGAACTCAGAACAGCTCAAGATACCATACAAGCTTTCCGTGAAGATCTTGCAAGATCAATGAACATTATGGAAGCTGAACTTGCCAGGGGAAACTACAAATACGCTCTTGCTTACGTTAAAGAACATCATGCGAAAGTACAACTGCATCTGGCCGAGAGAGAGACCCTCCTTCAAAAACGAACGAGACCAAATACGTGGACACACTACCATCATTCTGCAACAATGTATACCAGTTGAACGGTATGATAACGCAGGACGATGGCCAGCATCGTGGTGAATTGATAAAAACAAAGTAAACTAACTACAATCTGCCCGAATTCGGGTCACAAAAAGAACAAGAACGCGACGGAACAAAACAACAAAAGAAGACAACAAAGACAAACTGAAAACGATTATTCTTCATCCGAAAAGACGATGGCGTCCTCTGCTGCAATCATCTTGTAATGGGCGAGACGAGATTGGAAGTATTCGGCAATGCGGGTGGTCTCATGGACGAGGACTTCCAGTTCGGGGATCTTATCACAACGCAACTGCTCCCGAGTGGGAGGCTTAACGGTCTTGGTGTCCTTGTCAATCGTCTTGGCCATCGCTTTGAATTTTCCACAAGCGTTCAGTTTCATCTTCTTGCTGGTTCGGGGTGTTGCTGGGGCGTGCCTCTTGTTGGTCACATTCAATTCTATTCGGTCAGTATGGTGTTCTATTTTCATCGTCTATTCTTACATAAACGTACCATTGTTTGGGTTCAACGAGCAACGGTGGCCACCGCCGGACCATTGACAATTCGCGCAAGCCCCGTGGGCAACGTTCTCAAGAACTTTGCAGGTAGTGAACGGGCCGTCTCCTGCCTGGCAATTGGTGCAGACTCTGTCTCCCGGTTTGCCGAGAGACTGGCAGACGATTGCAGCGATGTTGTGTGTGCTACTCACAATCTGGCCGTCGGTGGGGATGTTCTTTATCTTTTTGGCAGTCTGTCTGAACTCGACCTTGCGCGTCTGCCAGTTGTTGGCCTCAAGCATCTTCACTAAATAGGGCTTGATACCAGCGCAGGTGATCTGGCCGTCTGTGGTGAAGATGGTCACATCGACCAGGCCTTTGTCGCGCAACTCCTTGTCGACGAGGGCGCGATGGGGCTTGCGGGGAGCTGCAAGAATGTTAATATTCGGGCTCATTTCAACTAGATTGGTCTACTTACAGGTGAAGATGTCAGGCTGGGCTGACTGGGCGGAAAGGGCAGGGACTGATGTCTGCTGCTGCTGCTGCTGTTCGGGCTGTTCGGGCTGGGGCTGTTCGTCGTCTGACTCAAGGTCAAGGTCGTGTTCGTCCACGCTATGGTGCGATTCTTGTTGCTGCTGCTGCTCCGCGAATTCGTCGTCTGATTCGTGGTCGTCAGCGGGAAGCAGTTGGTCGCAAATACGTTGGCGGTTGGCCATCTTCGAACGGGTTGCTGGTGAAGGTGTTGGAGGCGAATCGCTGTCAGAAGAGAAGTTGTATTGAGGGAGGCTGCGCTTGATGAAAGGAGGTGACATTGTGAGAAAAGAAGAAGAACGATTCTGGTTGAGAAGTGCAAGATTGCGCGTTTATAAGTCGACTGATTGTGTTGAATGATTTTCTGCCTACAAACGGGCTGTATGCTAATTCGTTTTTTTTTCTACAGATCTACGAAAGACTTTCCTCTCGACCATTCCCTTTCTCTACAAAATGTTGCACGATTCTAGCCTGCGATGAATTCGTCAATACGCATGGTGGTTGCTCACTTTGGTGATCGCTCTATGAGGCCGACTGTGCACGAATCGGGCTTGTTTGACAGTGATTGTTGAACAAAGAACCGCGCGAGTTAATTTGAAAAAAAAAAGAAAAGAAAAAGAGAGAATAAAGAACATGCCGTTTACATTATATTTGAATTGATATATGAATGAATTCATGACTAGCAGAAGAACTTCGTACAAATGTGAATAACCTCATATCACTTTCTTGCGTATCAGTATCTCCTATCTGACCGAATTCGGCCAGAGTGAGGACTTGTTTATTTTGAGAATCAGCCGAACTCCGCGGAGGTTCCGCGGAGTTCGGAACATTATAGTAGCGTTCCGTGGATGAGTCATGCAGTCAGGTGTGGTCACGCTTCGAGTTTTGGGAGGTGACACGTACACGGTCTATAGTGGGAATATGAACAACGTCATGAGTATAAGAGCTGGGCTGGATTTTCATACAGATGTGCACTTATTTTTGAGGCAAACGCTTTCCTGGTTGCATTCTGTCTATGTAAATTGTATTGTACGTACATGATTTGTAGACTTTTGACGGAAATTCGAAAAGTTGATAGATCTAGATTGGTCGCATCTAATTGAATTCTTTCTCGAACTCAGTCAGAGTGAAACGATATCTGACATCGCCCTTCCTCATTCTTTCAACGCACTTGGCCAAGTTCTCAGCATTGATGGGCACTTCCTCGACCCAACCCTTGATGCCCTTCTCTGCGGCCAGATTAAGCATGTCGAGAACCTCTTGTCTATTGCCAAGATGGCTAGAGCCCATCAGAACTCCGTTCTTGAAAGCAGTGCCTGCCTTGGGCTGGGCCTGCCCATCCTCAGGCAAACCGACAGAGATGAAGCGACCGTGAACATCCATCATAGAGATGTAATCATCGATAGGGAATCCCTTGCTGGAATTGGCACAGTTGATGATGATATCAAAAGAGAATCGGTGCTCCTTGAACCAGCCCTGCTCAGCGGTGGCAATGAAGCCGTCAGCGCCGAGCTTCTTGGCCTCGGCCTCCTTAGCCCTCGTGCGGGAGATGACCCAAGTCTCAGCGCCCAAAGCCTTTGCGAACATGACTCCAAAATGGCCTAATCCACCAAGACCGAGGATACCGACCTTCTTGCCAGGCCCACAGCCATTTCTCACGAGGGGAGAATACACAGTGATACCAGCACAAAGCATAGGAGCAGTGGTATTGGTTTCCAATTTCTCAGGGATCGGGAAGACAAAATCCTCAGGGGTACGGATATGACTTGAGTAGCCTCCCTGAGAGATAACGCCATCCGATCTGGGCCATTTGGAGCCGTAAGTGTCGATCCAATAATTTGGGCAGTAATTCTCGTTGCCGTTCTTGCACTGTCTGCATTCACGGCAGCTGTCGACTTGAGCACCAACACCGACACGGTCACCGACCTTGACATTGGTGACCTTGGAGCCTACACGAATAACTTTGCCAATGATCTCTGCAGGACAGAAAAAGAGGGGGTCAATTTGGCATTCTCAGGAGAGGGAGAATAATGGCTGTGGAAATCAAAAGGAAAGCGATTGCTCTTACCATGACCGACACAGAGCGGGAAAGGCTGCTTGCCCCAACCACCGGTAATGGTGTGAATATCGCTGGAGCAGATACCGCAAGCCATGATCTTGATGTCGACATCTACGTGACCCGTTAGCGACCTTTTCATTGAAAAAACATTCAGAGAGATGACACTTGTTTACCATGATCTTCGAACGGCTTGAGCTTAAACTACAATTCCGCGACGTTAGTCGTTGCTCTGCCCCTGTTTTGAAGTATTGACAATGATCACTCACGCTCTGCTTTTTGAAATCAGTGCATTTGTCAGAGCTCAAGATCTGAAAACCAACAGCTTCGTCCGGGTAGGGCATGATGATGGTTCCTTGATTTCGAGATGCAAAATGAACAGGGTATACTTATAACTGATTGAATGCTCGAACACAACTAAAGCACAAATCTTTCGCCTCAACCTGACTCTGTGTCAGTAATGCAATGGCCAGCTTGATCAGTCTCTTATATTCGACAGATTTCGGTCGACGGCTTTTACCCGCGGCTGCCCAGGTCCATCTTTGCCGGAAGTACGGCCGTATAGGGCGATCGACAAGTATGAGGTGAGAGAATCGTTGAAATCAGAGCATTATTGAGGATAAGAAGGCGCTAGAAGGCCCACACTAGACGTTTTCCATTCGTTCTCGGACATGGAGGATCAAGCTGTCAAACTTTGATGTTTTTCACGAATCTGATTGACGAGAAAAATTAAAAAGGGCGTTCTACACTGATGTCGGCGTAAGTTCTCAATTCCAGGACATCCGCCACTGTCATTATAGCATCCTTGAATCTCCCTCACCTCCAGTATGATATATGACCTTGATAATCCTGCTCCTGACACCGGGCATAGGGTCCTGTATGAGCCACAGTATATCTAGGCAACATTTGCATATTTATGCCCACATTGAGATGTAGTGCGATGCATGACACACAGGGGCATACACAATATCTAGTTTAGAGCCAATGCTTTTCTCCCCTCTTTTCTCAACACACAGCTCATTGAGCCATTGGCAATGACCAACTCCATGTGTAGAATAAATAAGTCTTTCGTAGACACCAAATCAACGCACGCAATTGCAATTGGATGAGTACATATGACGACGTCTGAGATGGTTCCCCGTGCCGACGCAAAAGTTCGCACCGTGACCTGCACGTGACGATGTATTTCATGTCTATTTATAGAAATACTATGAATAGCCGCTCGCTTCATTTGCCGCGTTGAATGTGAAGCGTAAAGCTAACCGCGCGCTTTGGCTGTGATTGGGCGTGATTCAGCGTCTATGGCGTGTAATCAATCCTTTGGGCTTCCATCACAAATATTGGCTTTGAGACGGTTGAAGCTTTTGACTCGAACACTTCTTTCGTAGGTAGTCAAGGATGTGAATTGCTGAGCTGTGCGTATCATGCTATAGGGAACAAAATCATGGTCAGAACAAGTCAGCCATTCAGTCAGCCGCACTTGAATTATGTTCAAGTACCAAAATTGTTTGTAGTTTTCGATAGCTGGACTGGGCCGTCGTCCTTAGCCTCGCCGTGCACCCCTGAAACCTGCAGTCGTTGCGGTTTTCATGTCGCCCCTGCCCGTGGCCCCATCCGTTGTTTTGTTTCATCTTGAAGGGGCTTTATGGGGTCATTGGCAATCAATCTTACAGGAGGCGAGGTCAGATCGTTCCGTTACCTCTTCATTATATCTTGTGCGCATAGAGACAAACGTCCGGCAACCAACTCGTTATCCACTGACACAGATCAGGTAGCAAGCCGCCTTTTGGATATTGCATTGCTTTGCAAATCCCTGATCTGATAATTGCTGTTCTTTGCATTGGCTGATTATCGAACATTCTGCTGCTGGCTCTCACTTGCATCATCAAACTCTACTTTGAAGTCCCCTTTTCTTCAGCTCGCCACAACCAAAAGTTCGCTTTTTGTTTCGTCAGTCTATAGATCTGGGGCCGATCATCAACTACTAAAACCTTCTCTGCCCTCGCTGTCGCTTGTCCGGAGATTAAGCATAAGCCATATCGATAGCTCTCTACTTTTCCTTTTCTTGTCAGGCACATCTGTACGGGCAGAAAGACGGTCACAAAGCCAGGACGAAACTGCGTTTTATTCGATTCAATTGTAAGTGTCAACAGCACGTACCTTCAAGAGTTTTTGAATCTATCAGTTGGATAGTCTATCTCTTTGGTCGTCCGCATTGTCTGTCCGTCGAGACTCGTCTTTCATCTGCAGCTTTCCTGCTTGCCTCCGCGTGCACAGACTGCCAGCCACCCATCCATTATATCTCACATCTTTCGCTTGGACTTTTAGAAACAAGTGTGAGGGGATACCAAACCTTCACACAAGTACAATTACATCTACGCAGCTGTACTTCTCGTGAATGATTTCTACGGATCTCTTGCAAGTTTCGTGACAATATCTGGGTGGCCCAAGCGTCGTATAAGCTTTGACTTAGACAACCCCTTGGAGCAGTATAGGAAAAGAAAATAAGAGTCGAAATAAATAAACAAATAAGAGCTGGGAAATCGCCTGAGATTCTCGACCTAACGGGCAACCCCGTACAACTCTACTCTGACCCCTCGTTGTCGAATCCTATTGATTCTTGTCCTGGTTCAGTTTTAACCTTTTAGCATCTTCACAATTT
>AZGZ01000003.1:740226-781622 GCA_001636715.1 Ascosphaera apis ARSEF 7405 | reverse complement strand
CGCTGCTTGAAAATATATCGCATTTGTGATATGTCTTGGTCTCGAATTAAGTGTCTACTTTGAGCCAACGCCCTCGCCTCCACGGCTTTGAAAAATCACTCGTTTGAAAAGGATCTGTGGTGTCGCTCATTTCGCCACTCCCTAACTATCAAAAGCTACCTGATTACCTGTCACTACTCGGGCTTCGAACCTCAATGGCTTTTGGGTATTGAGAAAAATCAGCCAATGACTTGGTACAGTCTTCAATCTTCTTCCCACACGATTCTATGCCTCCATGAGCGCGAGGAAGTTGATAAAGCTGATGAACTGACACCATTTTCCGTGTGAAAATCAGATTCTACCTACCTGATTCATTGGAAACAAGGTCAATCAGCGCGTCTTTATATCCATCCTGACGAGTTCGTGTGGTGCTTGGAAAATTAGCATACGAAAAGTCTTGCCTGCCTGCTTTCTTGCTACTTTTGCCAAGGATATTAAGCCAACCTTTGGATTGCAATTGCTTGTCCTAGATCGTTGGATCTGTTAGAAGTTGGCACTCCCAGTACTGCTATGGTCGTCTTTTCTTCCAATCGCGTTTGCTCAATTGAAGACTATGCAAGTTTGACGACCGAGAAAGTTCTCGTTGACTACATGTCAAACTAGGTACACCGTACTGTCGCATCAATCAATCGAAAGGGGACTTATTGAAAGGAGCGATACACAGCTTTTAAGGAACTTATTATCAACTGAATTTTTAGGCGATCTTCCAGGTCTCCTTAGATGGTTTCTGTCAAGTCAAGATCCATCAGGGATCGACTCCGCGCACGGAGCCAGCAGGAGCGCAATTACAAAGATGAAGCCAAGGCAAGGCAAAATGGAGCTGGGAACGCAAAGAGTTCTTGGCAGGAGGGCTTATCAGCAGCCCTCGAGTGTGACAAGGAGGGTGTAATGGGCGATGTTGAGACTCAAGCACGAATCTTCAACGACAAAGGTTCTCAGAGACAGAATAATGCCGACTTGGAGCTCGAGGTCAACAGTGAAGGACAATTCAAACAAGAGACTCGACAAGTCTATGCAACGCGAGTCAATGGCAAGAAAACGGAAATTGACGATCAAGGCAAGGCGCCTGTTGAAGATTGCGTCTCAACGGCTGCGATATGTGCAGGTCAAGATATGGAAAGAGATCAGGCTATCCTTAGGCGCAAGGGTTTTACAACCCTCATTCAGACCGCAAAGCGTGTCGCCAGGGGTTACCCATCCAAGCTCTTCAACGGAGAAGCTTCTGAGGCGACGTCTCTACCCCCAACTGTGGAACCCATCTCTACTCTTCCTGTGGGCGAGTCTGTGCCAATAATCACAAAACAGACCGCAACATTCATACAAGGTGCTTCTACACCAATTGCTCCAGGCGTTACAACTTCACTTAGTGTCTCTCCTGAATATACTAGTTTGGCTCCCACGGTCAAACCAAGCTCTCAAAGTCCAATTCCTTTTGCTGCAACGACCCAGCATGCCGTATCTCCGTCTGCTACTTCCCCTGGTAGTGAATTGGGCTCTATGTCCAAATTCAATTCCTTCCAAAACCCAAGTCCCGTCTCTGCAACAATCCAGCAAACTGCAAACCCATCTACTTCTCCCCCTCAGAGTACGCACCGTTCTACAAAAGAGACAATCTCTTCGCCAACGTTGGGCTCTGTTCCTGCAAGTGCGTCGCCTCAAATGGTCACGACTTTACCAATCGCTTCACTTGGTAGCACGTCATCAAGTGTAGCAAAGTCTTTTACCACACCACTGGGGACACCGCAAAGACAGTTGCCATCAACAGCAGAGTCTAAGCCAACAGAAATCTCCACATCGACGTCTATCTCCGAACCCACTTCCTCAAGCGGTTCTTTGTCGCATACAACATTCAGTCCTTCTCCATCAAAGACGTCGACTCAATCGACTTTGAAATCAACCCTTTTATCGGGGACACCTCATCTTCAGACTTCTAGCCTTGTGTCGCAGACGATTCCTCCTATGACAAGCACACAGACAAGAAGCTCTGTCATCAAGTCTGCCTCGCAAGCTCAGAGCTCCGTGAGCATATCAAGTTCTCATTCGAGATCAACTTTCAGTGCAACCTCCGATGGGGGTCTTCTGCCATCATCGCTGTTAAAGCTGCCAACCCTAAGTCCACCAAGCAGTTCTCCAAAGACTACCTGGGGGTCGGAGACGACATCTGATGCCCAAAAGTCGACGAGACAGGGGATATCTCTACCAACTCTGTTAACTCAATTGGTACCTTCATTGTTCCAACAAACTTCCACGCTTGAGACGACATCGAGAGATGCAACCAGTTTACTATCCTCCACCTCATGGAGTTTTTCACACACGAATTCATTAACAGACTCTAGCCTCACATACCATACTCAGCCACTTAGCGTTGTGGTTTCTACGCCGGCGAGTAGTGCCCAGAGCACAACCACTGCTACAGCCAGCCTCTTGCATAAACCGTCGGCCACCAGCACAATGAAACAAACGGGCTCAACCTCTGTGTCTGGGAGGACCACGCCTTTTCCAACCGTTACATCGACAAATAATGGTCCCACAGAGTTTCCAACTAGTTCAGGAAGCGAGACTGCCGCTCAATCCTCCGATAACACTGTACTTTCTACTTTTTCATCGTCACCGTGGAATTCTCAAATTCGTTCTGTTGAAACTACTGCGACAAAAGCTACTGCGTCTAATCTTTTGTCTTCCTTCACGAATCCATTGGATAGTACGACTGTCGCAAGTCAAATCTTCAGCCATGCTACTTCATCTAGCAATTCTATTGCGTCAACGCACGACACCCAAGCAGCCACCGTAAAGAGTACAGCAACGCAAAATCTTATATCAAGTACTCTGCCCCACACAGAATACCCATTTAGAAGCATAACTGCTACACCTCAATCGTTCTTCGGTTCTGCAAGCCTTGCGATATCTTTCGGTACACAAGCCACGGACTCTGGTACTAGTTTAAAATCGTCAATTGCGAGTACGAGGGTGTCTGGCGCACCCACCGGAGGTATCTCTACTGGATATTTAAGCAAAACAGGCACCGCTCTCGCCACGGTCAGCTTTGGACAGACCACGGGTGCAGAAACAGGAAGTGCAATCTCAGTCGGGGAGTCTCTAACAACGAGTGCTGCTTTTGTAACCAGCAACTCCGGACAACTCACCCCTGCAGAGACAGGAAGTAGTATGTCTATCGAAACCCCTGCGACGTCACGAACTGCAATTATTACGAGCAACTTTGCCTATACAACGTCTCCAGAGACGGGCATCATATTTTCCACAACCAATTCGGCTCAGACTATTCCTATACCAGAAACGACCGATCATTTTGTGACAGGCACAGTGATTCAGTCGAAAACAACAGGCGATAGTGTAGAGAGTGTAGCTACGCAGACTACTATCTCGGCAGCAAGAACTGATGAAGGTTCAGGGTCAGCGACGGCTACATCATTTCCATCACAAATTGCGCCCCCAGTGAGTACACACTCGTATCATTCGCAAATACTTGTTCCAACAAGCACAATTGTTCTACCGGTCACACAGAGCAGCATTCCTGCTGTGACTCAGATAGCTGTGCCAACTTCAAGACCCGGCGCAACATACGCTAGAGTCACTGAAAATTCTTTCAGTGTGATCCTTCCTCCAACCTCAACGCAAGGCTTTACGTCAGGCGATATTGAGTTCAATATCCACAATGGAACCCCCACATCGTCCTCATCACCCAAACCATCGGTTACAGAGGCAGCAGCCACCACCTCAAACCATAAGGGCGCGATTATAGGTGGCGTCATTGGCGGAGTCGCAGGACTTGCACTTCTAGCAATTGCTGCCTTTATGCTTTGGCGGATGTTGGCTGCTAAGTCTGCTGTTACCCCTGACAATGCAACCGGGGGTGGTGATGGTAGTGCGCCCACTTATGCCACAGCTCCAAGCAACGGTGGTGCCAATGGTGCGGGTGATACCGGTGCCGGTGGTTCTATCGGCCCTACTGGCCTCACTCCCGAAGCAGCAGCAGCGGCAGCCAGTCTGGCAGTCCCCGCTGCTGCGGCGATGTATACGTCGCCGCATGCATCATTTGCTCCTGAACATAGCATGAGAAGCACTGGAGACCCCAGTGTTTATGCTGGGTATCCTGGGCTTGATGAGTACGCAGCAGTAGCTGCTGCTGCCCAGGCTGCGCATACGGATCCTGCTGCCATTGCCGCATGGTATAGTGGTTACGATCCTACGCAAATTGACGCTGCCTATGCTGCTGCTGCGGCAGCTGCAGCTGAAGCATATGCAGCAGGCCGTGATCCCACTCAGGGTAACTTCGGAGAGCAGTCAGATAGACCGGATGGTTTATATGGTGGTGCAACACCAGAAATCAGAAGCGCGCAGGCATATGCCAGTGGAGAGAACCCAGGTGCAGGAGCTTCAGAGGGTTTTGAGATGGCTCACAATCCAATTGACCCCGGAAGCAACATCACAGCAGGTTTGTTAGGGGCTGGAGTAGCTGCCGCCGCAGGTGCTGTGGTGATGAAGGAGACAACATCAGCCTCTGAGGATAGGACTGATGCCACTACAAATAAGCCATGTGAAGGGTTGGCAGCTCAAAAAACTAGTGCTGCGGTCGAGTCGGAAGACACTGGAGTCGACTCTTTCATTGGCGAGCATGGCGTTTCCGCAATATCGTGTGTCAAGCCAACTGATATCAGCCCTATCGGTGTGGGACATGCTAAAACTGCTTCTGTCGATGCCATATCTGACCTGGGGTCGGGCGGTTCCCACAGTCGTCAGTCATACGACCCGCACCTCAGCCTGAGTTCCGAAATGGACGCATTCACAGGAACACACCGCTCAGTGCCTTCCGAACATTCCATCAATAGCGAAGTAGTCGATATCCCACCTTCAGTTGGCTTGACTTCCAGCAATAACGGTCCCCACGAAAGTTTTCATGATGGCTACAATGCTCTGCTTTTCCGCAATCCTTCTGGTGCAAGCGGGAATAGCAATATGACTGATGAAAGCATGGGTCCAATGACGGGTAGACGCTGTCCAGGCGGTGATAGCAAGATAATCTTTCATGGATCACCCGCTAGGAACATCACAGAGGACTCAATGACGCTTGCTCCTGAGATTTTTGGTGGCCAAGCAGCGGCAATTTCTGGATACGACGATACGTCTGAGTTGGGGATGAATCTTGCCAGTCCTCGTCGATCAAGTCATTTCACAGAATAAATTCACTGAAAAGGCTCATCGAAGCCTGACCCCCATGATTGCTCTTCTCTTCCAAATCCCTTCGGTTTCACATTCTTTAGATTTCTTCAAATTTTTTCTTCTGATTGCGGCTGTATTGAATCAGCAATACTGCTTAGCACATGTGGTGTTGACCTACATTTCTTGTAATATTTTCGTACATTTATCTTTCTTTATCCCTCCTTCCTCCTTCATTTATAGCTCTTCAATTTTAACTCGATCTTTTTTATTCTTTATTATACAAAGATCAAAGCATGAGCCGTGGTCCGTTTTTGCCCTAAACATATTCACCTCTTCACCTTTGCAGTCAGTACCCCTGAATCCGCGTCCACGCCAAGAGACTGCTTGCTTGCAAGTGCAATTACAACGATTCACATAATGGTAACAAGAGATACGTACTACGAAGAAAATTTGTAGACACACACGGATTTGACGCGACAACACATATTCTATTATCTAAGATATGAACATGTTTCAAAGGTGAGTAAAGCATTGATGGCGTTCCATCGCAAGCAGCAATTGTGCAAGCTTAAAGGGGGCCGAATTCAGTCGCACGTCATTTTTCTTCTCAAAATAAATTAGAAAACGTTGACTGGCAAAACCGGAGGCTAGACCAGAGCAACAGAACACACGAAACAGGGCAGACATTGAAGCAACGCGATCATGAATCATCATCTTTTCATTTGAAAAGAAGAGCAAGAAACGAAATAAGAAAGAGCTCGAGAAGTGGACACATCTTAGATGTACCACATGCTGAACTGGAGACGCATCGCAGGAGCGATTGCCATCAACTTCGCAACCTCGTTACCCACTGGAGTCGGTCCCTGTGGGATGTGGGCACCGCTAGAGGGGCCCGAGGAAGCAGGAATAGGCTCATGAGCACGAGCGCGGTTACTTGCCAAGTGAGCATAGTAGACCGCAGGATGCAAGGACACGGCTGTGGTGGATCTGACATACTGATAGCAGTGATCGTATATCAAATTCTCGAGTTGAGCCGCGGGATGCTTGGCCTCGTCGAGGAGAACATGGTAGTGGGTGGGGCGGGAAGTACCCTGGATAGCGGCGTGAGACCAGAGGTAGAAGTCCCAGCCGTGGGGGTCAGTGATGTCCTTCTCGACGAGCATACCCGGCAAGGGGTTGCCCTTCCTGTCTGCACATCTATCGTTGGGATCAGGGAAGGCACGGATATGATGGCGTTTGGAAGCGACAACAACCGTCAAAAGACCCTTCCATTCATTGCCTTGGTTGAGGTCGGTCAACAACTTGCGAATGTAGGGGACTTCAGTGGCGAGCACCTGTTCGAATTGACCCTCAGAAACACCGTCACGGATGTAGTACAAACGTTCTGGCACACGACCACCACCAATGTTCATCATCCACTCACGAATGAGCGGCGAAAGAATTCCTCGAACATTCTCTTCGGTGATCATTTCAACGTGCTGGCCATTGGTCTGAACACCAGCAAGATACTTCGATCCATACGTGTCGTACGACATCGTCATAGCTGCCATTGAAGGAGCAGCGCTGCCGGGAGAGGCGTGAGAAACATCGGCACCGATGACCATCGACATCTTAGGCAGACCAGCGGAGACCTTGCCAACGGCCCTGGCAGTGGTACCTCCAAGCTTAGCATTGACCTTTGTAAGGACATTTGAGATATACTGCGGGTTGCACTTGACAATCTGGGCTGATTGCACAACTTGTGAAGCAACACCAAAGCGGCAGTCGCAGTTCTTTTTGATTCTCAAATATTGCTGGGCTTCACGCGAGTTCACCATGAGCAAGAGGAGCTTGGGTCGCTTGTTGAACTTGTTACCAGTAGCCTGGAAAAGCTCGTAGAGGGACTTGCCGGCATCGAGCCCAAGCTCCATGATCACGGGCTTGACTTTAACGACACCACCGTGTTGACCATAGGCACGAGAGAAAGCGTCGACAAATGCTTCGACCTGCTGGCGGCTGGGAGAGCGGTGACCCTTGAAGACGCCCACACCCCAGGAATCAAGGGGGAAGTTCGTATTCGTTGAATAAAACTTTTTTCCCTTCAAGTCCCAACGACCGAAGTTGCGAGGGTTGACCTTCTCGTTCTTACCGAACATGAGATCGGGGTTGGGCAAGAGGCGTGCCTTGGTGCGCATCATCTGGGGGGACACCTTCATATCAAAGGCCTTCAAGATAGGGTCGGTATCGTGAGCCAACTCATACTTCGACGTCTCAACCGCCTTCTTGCGATCAGCAGGAGGCGAAACTGCAAATTTGATCATGGCAGAAGTCTGAAGTTCATTCAACTTGTAAGGGTAACGCTGGTTACCATGGACATAACAGACCTCCATGGGGTACACGACTCCTCTTCTGGTCATCTCAACAAGAGGGAGATCGGGGTACTGCAAATGATAGTTGTACTTCTCGCGGAAATAGTTTGCAATAGAGATCTTGCGGGTAGTGCCCTTAGCCTTATCATTGTAGTCAAATTCCCACTCCTTTGCACTTGCGTTCAAGAAACGCTTGACAATCCACTCCTTGTCGGGACAGGGGCAGCCCTTGTAATCGGCTTTGACACGAAGCTTGGTCAAGCGTTGATTCAACATGTTCAACCTGGGGGAGGACCTGCGGCCGCGATTGTCTTCGACAGGACGAAGCTCCGCCGTCAACTCAGGGTAAGTGTTGATGCCGAAATACTCCTTGGACAACGCGGGTAGAGACCATTTGGCCCAGAAGCAGGTGTTGGACGTATCGATGTTGAGAGCCAGACGTCCAGGCTATCACAAGAGGTCAGCGTTAAAAAAAAAAAAAAAAAAAAATAAGTGAGAGAAGATAAAACACATACATGAACAACTTTAATGGCCTGGTAGATGCCCTTGTATGCAACAGCACCACCACCAATATCGCGATTAGGCATTTTGTCGCTGTAGTAGGAGCGCTTCAAGGCCAAGAACAACTTGGAAGGGTATTCCCTAACCAAGTGATCGAGGAAGTCTATTAAAGACCAGATTAGCCGCTGATCAAAGTATTGGAAGTAGTTTTGAAATGCATACTCAACCCCTCCAAAGCATCCTTGTTGAAGGAGGTGTTTCCTTTGATATAGTCGGCAACGACTGCGAGATTGACGCTCTTGGTCTGGCGGATGACCAAACGGAAGGTGTTTTTGCCATTTGAGGTAGGACGACCCTCCTCGAGATCCAAATCAACGTTGATGACCTTCTCGCCAGGAAGCGAGATCAAAGACCTTCGTAAATTATTAGTATGATTTTGAGTTAATTGGAAGCTAGATATGTAGTTGTATCATACCAAGCCAAGCGGTTGCCGTCATAGATGAATTGGTGCCCGGTAAAGTTCTTACGGGCCTGGGAGTTCCAGACCTTGTCCTGAACAGCACGTTTTTCAACGCCGGATCCGATGAGAACCTTTTCGCTGTAAGTCAGTAACGAATTATCGAACACATAAGCCCAGGAAAGGAAAAAGAAAAGAAAATTAACTCACGTCATACTGATAGATATTCTTAGTCGGATACTGCGTGATGGGGTAGCAGTTGACAGAAACGTTATGTTCGGTACCAGTGGCGTTGAATCCGTTGCGGACGGCCAAGTTCATAGGTTTGAAATACTTTTCCATTGGTTTTTCGTCAGTAGGTGTGCTTTTGATAAGTTGTTTTCTAAATGCTGCATTGTTCTCGTGCTGAACCTGAGAGCGCTGCAGAGCAGGGCCAGGCTGTTTAGAGTTCTGGCTTGTGCCATTCTCTTTTGCAACGGCCACGGAAGCAGAAGTAGAAGTAGGAGCTGAAGCTGTAGGTGCAGACTGGGCAGGCTTCTTGCTGCCTGTCAGGGGATTGCCTGTCGCCCAAGGGGCACCCCCAGTGCCTTTACCAGAGCTCATTGCAAATGATCGTTGGCCAAAAAGATGGGCCTTCTGTGCTCCAACTAGGAAAAAGCAACAAGAGAATTGGAATCAAGAGAGAGCAAGAGAGAGGGAGAGAGACAGAGAAGAGGCTCAACGAATCTTCGCCGGTGATAGACAGAAATGAAAAGAAAAGAAAAAGGAGAGGAAAAGGGCGAACGAAGCCATGGTGACACAAGGCCACGCTGCACATATATATGCAAAACAGCATCTCATAGATGCTGGGAATGCAGTGCATGAGCAGGCTGGCAAGCTAACACGATGGGCTCAGTGACATTAAGGGTTCAATGGGATGCAACAAAAAACGGCTTCCCACTTTGATCCCTATGTGCATTGAAGCCCCATCGCATCACCATGCTTCGTCTGGTCAATTGGCAGATGATGCAGGTCATCACCTTGCTTCCAGTGCATCTGCAAATACATCTGCATCTTATGTGACTTTCTTCGCTCAAGCTTGACTGAGCACCATGTTCTTGAAGTTTGAACAGAGGAAGCTGCAGGTTAAATGTTTTGCTGAGGAGGAGTAGACACCAAGACAAGCTGATGGCAGGAATTGGAGAAGGTGATGACGAAGGGCAGCGAGGAAATGAGATGGCAGGGGTGATGTGAGGTGCAAGATGTTGATATGCACGAGAGACGGGGGGGAAGAGAGCAGTAACAGGCGTGTGTTGTTAACAGAAACAAACGCAGAAGCAACAGCAGCTGCTGCAGCCAGGCTGAGGCAATCTGTTATGGCAAATAGACAAGGCAAGGCAAGACAAGGAAGGGAATTGGGCAGAAGATTGGATGTGTGAGGTGAAGAGAGTGCAGGAGGAATTGTGACCGACACAATCGCGTGTCATCATCAAGGGAAGTCAAGGATGTTTGCTGTGTGTAGATGTGACGAGGGGAGGTGATTGAGATGCAGGTAGCAGGAGAACAGAACGTGATGAACAGCAGAAGAAGCAGTGATAGATGCCGTGTCTATTTGGGTTCTCTCTTCTCTCTCTCTCTCTCTCTCTCTCTTGATTCGACCATCTCTTGCAGGTTGAGGTGTAGACGGCGATATAAAAAGGCAGCGACCACGCCAATGTCAATGCGAACTTTGCGAGGTATGCAAAGCCAAAGCATAGCACGGCAGAGCACGGCAAAGCACAGCACAGCACGAGAAGAACAAGAACGATGACGAGAACGAGAACGAGGACGAGAACAAGGCTAAAGCAGGCAAATTCAAAAACAACTCACCTCGTAAGCAGCATCGACACGTCTGGCGACGGCGGTGTTTGGGTCGCGGGCTGGGTCCAGAGCGCCAGGCTGACCGGTGGCAGCAGGACCATCAACCTGCGCGACAGACATGATGGAAGGGAAAAAGGAAAGGGTGGATGAAGACGTAAGGCAGTGAGGACGATGATAGGGTTGGAGACAGAGAAGGAGACGGGGGATGAAGATGGAGGGGTGATGTTGTTGAGAAGAGAGAGGGAAGAAGAAGAAGCGGAAGAAGAGGAAGAGGATGAAGAAGAGGGGAGGTTGAGGGATGATATAGGTAGGGTAACAGCAGCAAGCAGCAGCAGCAAACAGCAAACAGCAATACGGTGTTCTTGATGCCGCCAGAAGCAAACGGGAATGAAGACAAACAACGGCAATCAGTGACAATTCAATTGATGCTGGTAGAGAGGAATAGACCAGTCAAGTCATCAAGTCATCAATCGCCAATTAACTCATTATGGTCATGGTCATAGTCATGGATCATCCAGTGTTTGATATCCGAATTGACTCTGTATTCTCTGACTACGATTTACTGTGCTACGGTACAATACATGGATACTAAGTAGACACACGCGCACTTTCTCTTTCTCTCTCTCTCTGGGGGAGCTTCACTGCGATGAAGACAGCTAAGACATTGCGTATCACAGGAGCAGCAGGTAGTGGTGGTGGTGGTGTAACATGTGTGTCTTATCCTGAATATCACCCCTCTGTCTCTTCCTTATCTCTCCTCCCCATCTTTTTCCCCCATTGTTTTGATTTTTCTGCTTTGGGTAATAAAATTCGCGTTTAATTGAATTTTCTCTTTTTTTCATGATTTTAATTGATTTAATTTCACGTCAAAATTCACGCGACGGGAACGCGCACACAAAATAAAGCGGGTGTTCTGCGTGTCTGCCTGTCTGTAATTACTACTAGAACTACTATACTACTACCAACTGCTTCTGTACGGAAACAACACCCCTGCCTTTCACTGCTACTACGGTTTCGGTATTATAAGTGTTGCTGCTGGTATGCAGACAAAAGAAATAAGCCCTTTTCGGACACTCGGCAATGTAAAAAATCTCACGTCAATTCTCTACCTGCGACGCTGGCAGTCATGTACATACACACACACACACCCCCATCTACCACTTAATACCTCCTCATCCCCCTCAAATCCACCTTGCTCATGTCCAACCCCCGCAACAGCGCTACCATCTTCTCAGGATTCAGCCTCGTAGCTTCGTACGTGTGTGCCGGTGGTATAATGCTCAGCAAATACGTAATTTCTTGCGGTAGAGGTTGAGGTGGTGGCGGCAGTCCATACCCACCACTTGCTCCAGCCTTGTTCAACGGTGGCGCCGCTGTGCCTCTCATCATATTGTTTCCTCCACTGCTATTACCGCCCATCCCCGACGACGGCCCCGTCATCGACATCGACATCGAAGAATGGCTCACATGTTGCTGCTGCTGTTGCATCTGTCTCTTGTTCTGATCCACGCGCCGACCTGCTGCGCCTTTCAACCGTGGAGGCTGCGGCGACTCTGCGCGAGCGTATTTGCGTGCCCGCCCGTACTCGTCTGTGGTCCCGTCGTAGTCGTACGGTCGTTTCGGCGACTCCATGTGCGATGATCCCATCGCCGCTCCTCCCATTCGCGGCGAGTTCATACCATATCTCGCGTATGTAGGCGGTCCGTCGAGGATTTCGACGGATTGAGCGCGGGACATGCTTGTTTCTGCTCCTGCTCCCGATTGCCGCGCGGGTCGAATCTGGCTCGGTGAAAGAATAAGCTTGACTTCTGTTGGATCAAAATCTCTCGATTTGAAACGTGACTCGAACCGCTCCAGCAGAGGGTCCTTGGGGAACAGTTCTCGCATTCTCGTCTCAATGCTCATTATTTGCACCATGTCACCATATCGTGATTCGTATTCGTGCATGAATTGGAACAGCACCTTCGACTTGCCGATTGTCTCGGGGTTCTCCGTCAATCGCCTTGTTGTCTTCTCAAACACGGCCCGTGCGTTCGTTATGTCATGGATATCGATGAGATGTTGCAGGTACTTCAATGTGAAATGCTCGTCTTCGGGGAACAGCTTCGACCCCCGCTCAAAGATCTTTGTTGCCGCAGGGTCTTTGTAGCAATGGTGTTCGATCAATGCACTTGCGATGTACACATCACTCGTTATCCTTCCCCTTTTCCTTGCCTCTGCGAACACTTGTCTGGATCCGGCCATTTCACCTGGCTTTCCTTTCCCCTGAATGCGTCTCATTGACCGCATCAGCGCAATCCACGTGTACGATATTAACTTCGACACTTCCGCCATTCGTGGACCATGTAAGCGTTTCACGGCGTCAATTTCATTCTGCTTGGCGATCTCCTTGCTCTTTTCCTGGTTCGGCGTGGAATTCCCACTCGATCGATTGCCGTCGGCATCATCATCATCGTCATCTTCATCGTCGTCGTCGTTGTCGTCGCCGTTGCCGTTTTCGTCTTTGTTCTTATTTGCCTTTTTTCGTGTGACGTGTGGTCCTGACGGAACGTATTCGCTTATATCCTTCATGTTGGCAAACCACTCCTCCACATTGGCAATCTCCTCAGCCTCTTTCGCGCGTGCTTTAGCAAGATGCTCGTATAGTGCATCCAGCACGGTATCGTATGCTTCTCTGACGACCGCACCTCTTTTCTTCGCGTCGTGCTCGTTCTGACTCGTCACTTCAAGTCTGTCCGTCTTCTTGAACGCGAGCAGTACGCTTTCAGGATTCGCTTCAATACCCTGTTTCAAAAATTCATCTCCTTCGCTGTCTAACTTATTGTCGAAGCAGAAAGTAGCCGCTTCAAAGTACACCTCTGGCACAAACCACATGGCCATCAATGCCTGCTTGAAGACATACACCACGCGCGATTTATAGGCGTCTGCGTCTTCTTCCTTCAGAACGAGTGGATCGTCAATCTCCCATTTGATCCATTTCTTCCAAAGCTCCAATTGGTCCATGAACTCCTCATACCCTTCGCAACCGGGCAAAGGAGGGTACCTAGGCACCGTGCTCCGCACTAAACCTTTAGTGATATTCTGCAGCTCAACAAATGACATTCTCGCGGTCATGTATCCCCTACTCCTCTCCTGCACGAACTTCCTTCCCGTCAACTTATTCAGTCCCATCTCAAACTGATCGTACTCTTTCCACAACGCAGTGACAGCCGCCATGGGGACATTTATCGCACGGTGGTACGCCTTGCGTAGAGTGTCCATCTTCTGTTGGTCCTGCCATGTTGAGCCACCGATGATTCCCGGACCAGAACGTATAAACTGAATATAATCCGTCCATATCTGCGCAGAGTCCTTGTCGAGGCCTATTTTCTGCAATGCAAAATCGTAGGCAGAAGTGATGACAGCTCGAGCTTGGGTCTGTGCAGCGGGATCTGTAGTGTTGAGATTATGTCTGCGGCGGATATAGTCGAGGTAGATACTCCATAACGAAACGTGTGGGACATGGAGGAGGGATTTGTTGAAGATTTGCTCGAGACGGTAGAGTTCATTGTGCATGGATTCGAAGTTGGCGTAGGCAACCCATTGTTCGGCCTGTTTGTTATAAATTACCCCCAAAAAATTAGCCATTGCGTCGATATAGGATATAGAAGGGGGAAGTTAAGAAAAAAAAAAAAAAGGAGAAGACTCACGGCAAAGGGGAACAGTTTGAGAAACCTCTCATAAACATCCCTCACTTGATCCAATTTCTCCCGGTTCTTATACTCTTCAATCAACTCCAACCAAGCATCGACATCACCCTTTGGATCGGCTGCTATTCTGTCTTCCAAAATACCAATCACATCACTCGGGAGTCTGCCCTTGGCCTTTGTCGGTACAGCAGGTGTAGGCGGGACCGTTGGCGCAGCAGACTGCGTTTGTTCGCGGAATGATGCTCGTGAAGGTGGGATTGAGGGCGGTTGCTGTTGCTGTGATTGTGACTGTAATTGTGTCTGTTGAGCGGTAGAAGCTGGTGCTGTAGAAGAGGCAGGATTATAGACGGAAGAGAGTTGGGGACTATATGGATCGCCAGCAACGGCGGTAGTAGCACTGAGAGAGGGAGTGCTAAGCTGTGACTGAGAGGAAACGGGAGCAGGAACAGAAGGAGGAACAGAATTAGAAATGGGAACAGAAGCTGGTGGTTGTGGTGGTACGTTCAAAAGATCACTTTTATTCTCATTCTCTGACTGTATGTGCTGTTCTTGCGATTGCGACCGCTTTTGCTCTTGATTTTCACCTTGCTCTTGATCTTGATGCTGTGATGGCTGACCAGCATACTTCCCTTCCGACTGCTGGATATATTCTGGCGCAGGAGGAGTAGCTGCTGCGGGCTCATACTCATCCTCATTACCCTCTGCCGTATCTTCATCCATATTCATATTCATGTTCAGGCTGTTGCTGTTGCTGCTGCTGCCTTCACCGGCGATGTCAGCAGCGGGGGCAGTGGCAGTGGCAGCGGTAGCAGCAGAAGCAACGGAAGGCTGTACAGAACCATCAGGTTGAACGATAGGTGCGGAAACAGTAGCAGAGACAGGAGCAGGGGCAGGAGCAGTTGCGACGCCGCCAACACCTTTATTCCTCAATGCCTGCGCAAAGTCATCATCTTCGCTAGAGGAAGAAGAGCTTGATCTCGGGCGAGAGTCAAAGGCAGAAACAGCATGATGATCAATAGCAGTAGCGGAAGGAAAAGAGATTGGCACAGAGGAAGAGGAGGGATTGGAAGGAGGAGGAGGAAGAAAAGGAGCAGAGAACTGATCTGTCACTGTTTTTGATGGATCATAATCATCATCATCGTCATCATCATCTTCTTTTTTTTCTTCTTGGTTCTGATCTTGAGCTTGTTCTTGCTGGTCTGCAACTGAACTAAATCCAAGCACATTGTCTTCTTTCTCGACGATTGCGCCCGCGCCCGTATTTGTATCTGCATCTGCACCCGCATCTGCACCCGCACTCGCGCCTTCGTCTCCCTCACCGGCACCGTCGGCGCTGTTGTTCTCCTGCGCAGTCGTCGGCCACCCATCCTGAGAGATGCCAGCGGAAACAGCAGCTAGAAAATCTAAATTGGAGGTCGCCGGCTGGTCATGATGCTGAAGCTGTTCTTGATCTTCATGCTGGGCAGTGGGGGGAGCATTTGAAGCACTATTGTTATCGGCCATGACGAAGCACGACACGAAAGTGCAGAAATATAATTAGATTACTGGTAGAAGGGAGGAGAGGGAGAAGTATTAGTGATGAGCAACGAAAGCGATTGAGGGGGGAGAGGCGAGAAAGAGGGGAGAGGGGGAGGGAAAAGGACTTAGAGCAGCGCACCGGATAGAAAGGGGATGAATAAGGGAGAGCGATGGGTTAGTCTGGAATAAATTTGTAGCTAAAAGAGTATGCGATGCGATGCGATGCGACGCAATTCTGGAGATGTTTAGTTGGGTGTCGATGTCGACTGTTTGCAAGATATATGTGTCTCTGTCTTGTTTTTGACTGTCTCTGTATATCTCTACCCTCTTTTTTCTTTATAAGTAATATGCCACACTCTCTTCTTCAATCTTATTACTTTTCTTCCTTCTCCTTCATTTCTCTCTGTCTTTCCCTTTCCCTTTCTCTTTTCTCTTCTTTCTCTTCTTTCTCTCTCTCTCTTGATTCAAGTCGAAATTTCATTCAATCTTTTTTATTTTTTTTTTAATTTATTAACCGCGCGTGTAAGAGTTGATAACCGCGATAGACGATATACCCGATGTAAACGCGTAATTAGTATAAATTCCCCCGTTATAAGCAACCCCCACTTCACCAATCCCCGTTACAGTAAATTCTATGACGATTTTCTATGTAAACCTCTCTCAGACGTGTAAATAAAATAAAATAAAAATAAAAATAAAAATAAAACCCGCGACGGAGATCATCTCAGATGCCTGGTCAATTACTACATATCCAACATCATATAAAGACTACAGAGAAAGAGAGAAAGAAAGAACAGAGAGAGAGAGAGAGAGGAAGAAACTGCGCAAGACGAGAAAGACAGAGAGAGAGGGAGACAGAGAGACTCAGAGACACAAAAACCACCTCTATATCATACACACACACCTTTTTCTCACCTTCATCATGTCCGTCGTATCGCTGCTCGGCGTCAACGTCCTCAATAATCCCGCGCCTTTCCTCGCTCCATACCAATTCGAAATCACATTCGAGTGCTTGGAGCAGCTTCAGAAAGGTGAGTTCCGTCTTAAGTCTCTTGGTTCGCTTCATATCCTTGTGACTGTCATTCTAACGTATACATCTCATTGCTAGATCTCGAGTGGAAGATAACATATGTCGGCTCTGCTACTTCGTGAGCCCCCTTCCTTGCTCAGCTCTGCCCATATCCCCCCCCATTCCTCACTCAAGTCTAACATCTTCTTTTCTCTTGCCATTCTTCCTCCGCAGCTCTGAATATGACCAAGAACTCGACTCTCTACTTGTCGGCCCAATCCCCGTCGGCGTCAATAAATTCATCTTCGAAGCCGACCCCCCAGACATGAAGCGCATCCCCGCTTCTGAAATTCTAGGTGTTACCGTCATCCTCCTCACATGCAGCTACGATGGCCGCGAATTCGTTCGTGTTGGATACTACGTCAATAATGAATACGTTGATCCCTCCCTCAACGAGAACCCCCCTGCTGTCCCACTCGTCGAAAAGGTCCAGAGAAGCATTCTTGCTGATAAACCAAGAGTCACGAGATTTGCTATCAAGTGGTATGTGCTGAATTCGCTTTTGTTTGCTTGCCTGCCAATTCAGGTGCACTAGGCAAATAGAATTGCTTACCTGAACCTGAACCTGACCTTTTCCTTTCAACAGGGACTCTGAAGATTCAGCACCCGCGGAATACCCACCAGACCAACCTGAAGCCGACACCTTCGAGGATGACAACGCTTACGGCGCCGAGGAAGCTGAATTGCAAGCAGCCCTCGAACGCGAGCTCGCTGAAACAGAGAACGATAATAACGACGATGACGGCGATCAAGCTATGGAAGGCGTCGAGGAAGATGACGCTAAATCTGAAGATCTCGAAGATACTAGCGACGAAGATGATGATGATGACGACGACGACGACGATGATGATTTGGAGGAGGAAGAGGCACAGGAGGCTATGGAGGAGGACGATGATGTTGATATGGGCGACGATGAGCCTATGGGCCAGGGACAAGGGCAAGGACAAGGACAGCATCCCTCTGCGTTCGGCCAGGGCCAGCAGAACCAGGGTCAGGGACAAGGTCATGCCCAGAATGATCAGCTCATGGTGCATTGATCTCCTGTCTCTCTTCGTTCCTTTCTTCTTTTTTTTTTCTTTGCGGCACCGGCGAACGTTCTTGATTCGATATCATCATCTTATCTGTCTGGCATCTTCTTTTTTTCTAAATCTCTTCACTACATATCTCTGCTGTTTTTTCATATCGACTGCTGGTCTCCTAGCCATGATTCTCCTGTGCAGAAACCAAAATTTTATACCACTATCAATTACTACATCTACTGATACTGGATACTCGATGCTCGTTGTGTGAAATAAAATGAGGATTGACTTTTTCGCGGAGGGCTCTCGCATTTAATTCAACAGTATGTGGAGACTGGAGAATCAAAGAATCCGAATGCGCAGGGGAAAACATGTCTCAAGAGAACCTTGCCCCCCTCATACATTGCTCCCACAAGCAGCCTCATCCCTAGAACCCAAACTTCGAACCAAAAGCTACACAGGACACAATTAATCAGCATAGTTCTCAAACTTCAGAAAGGGGGCTAAAATCACTCTTACCTCCAAGAACAGCACTCTTCTTCTGGTCCCTCACAAACTTATCTATATCATCCAAAAACCCACTGCTCGACTCTTCCAAATTGTCCATGGATTGTTCAGTAAAGCCCAGTTTCTCAGTACGCTCCTGCATCTGTCGCTGCATGTATTGCCAATAACTCTCATCAGGTCGCTGACCGCTGCGGTCTTGCCCTGTCGTGGCGGACTTGTTCGCTGCTTTCTTTGCATCCCGGGCTTCTTGCTGTTCTAGACGCATCTGTTCAATCATCTTTTTTGAGGGGGGACGATCTGGACCACCAACTATACACACAAAGAATTGGGTTAGATAACAGCCACACGTTTTAAATAGAAAGAGAGACAGGCCATACTCAGCATTGAAAGATCAGAGGGCGTAATGTATTGCGTCCCTGAAATCCATTGGAAGTTCGAAATCGTCGGTCGAGGAGGATACTGTGCTACCGGGTTGAACAGAGTATCGTCCATTCGTCGACTATAGAAACGTTAGCATTCACCACAGAAATCCACCGCTTTCCAAGCTCATCTCATCTCATTGAGTACGAAATGTTGAACTCACATAGGCACACCTCCACCATACAAATCAACCAATGCAATCTCCGATGGGCCAACCCACCCGACAACGTCAGTCGCGGAGGTAATTCTCGCCTCACTGAGCCTCCGCGGCTCGAGAATGTGTGAGATCTTGTTGCATCCAATCTCCCTCAATGACGGAATTGCATACGCCCTTGCATTTCCGTCACCGAAGATACCGACTAAACTCCTAGCACGGTCATCTACCATGACCACCGCGGCGGAATCACACATGTAATTGTCCCAATCCCTATGCGCACCCCTCGAAGTCGCGGGCTTGAATATGCGAACACCGGTGGGGGTCACTGCGACCAAAACACCGTTCACACGTTGGCCGTTACGCAGACCGGCGTAGGCGGCTTGTGTGGCGCCGCCGCTGCGGCCGGTGTCGGCGTTAAGGGGGGAGAGATGGATGATTCTGTTGCCGAGACTGTTGTGGCCAACAAGATTCACGGTGTAACTTGATCCAGAGGGAAGGATTTTGAATGTCACGACGTGACCCTTGTTTGTGCCTGCAAACAGGTTGATGCTAGAGTATTCTGTGTGGTTGCTGTTAGAGATGCGGCGTAAAAGTGGAGTCAGGGGAAGGGGTAGCTAAATCATCGTACCATCATCTTCAACGGTCATGATACCGAACTCAATGCTCGTGACATAATCAGCGATGCTTGTCGTGCTAGAACGACGCTTAAGTAGAAGGCTGCTGTGCTTTTGTTTGATGAAGTCGCTGACATGAGCGGCGTATATCACCTTTGGACCGCGAAGGTCAATGACTGCAATATGACCGGTAGCGTATCCAATTGCAGTAAATCCAATGTCACTCTGTTTAAGAGCAGTGACAGCACCTTGCTGCTGATCAAGTAAGCAAATTGGAATGAATCCTTCTTTCAACCCTGGGTCTGCTCTTCGCGAAATATTGATGACATTGTTAGGGCCGCCATTGTTCCCGTCTGGCGGTGCAGACTCGCCAAAATGGACATTGGGACCCCACTTGAAAATGGCAACTTCACCGGCCTTTGTGCCAACAGCGAATTCACCTGCAGCGCCGGAAAGTGACATTTCGACAACAGTCGTGTCATGGCCTGGGCCAAGGGCCAGCCCAAGATCAACCTGCAGAACCGAGGGATTCTCAATGTGGTCATCGTGGCCCGCGTCCCAGAGACGGATCATGCCGTCAGCATGGGCTACCTGCACAATATCCCTCGACTCGAATCGTTTCATAGGACGATGGGCTTCTGAACCCCCTTTGAGAATTTGGGGTCCCATGGAGCGCTTCTCTCTCCATCCAATCCATCTGCCGCGGTCAACGTATGATAGAGCAAGCTTCGTAGCATAAGGATGCACGAATGATAGAGACACATGAAGCATGTTTGTTGGCGAAATGGCATATCCACTTGGGAAACTAAGGGTGACAAGTTCCCCTGATGAAAGAAGGTTGATGACCGCAATGGGATCTTGACAGTTATAGAACCAGGGCGAGTAACGCGGAATGAGGCAGAAGTCTGATATAGTGGCGGTCGGTGGTGTATGTAAACTGCGCACTGAGCGTGGAGTAGCGAAATGGTCTGATAGAGTCTTCCATGTTGATGTTGCGTAGGTTGGCGTAGGTCCGAGATCCCAGAACGTCAAGTATTTTTCACCAGTCGCTGGGTGCCCTCCAGCAATTAAAATGCCAGTATCATCCGGATTCTCTTTGCAGCACCAGGCTACTTTGGTGATGGGCTCCTTGGGTAAGTGATCTGATTTAACAGGTGCATCTGGCTTATTGATATCGATGCCAGTCAATGTTCTTGCCATAACAATCCTCGCTTCTTTAGTGTCCCAGAACACTAAACTATTATCCTCATGGACGGTCAAGATAAATGTTCCCGTCGGGTGCCAGACAGTATGTGTCAATTTAGGAAGTCTAGCAGTGCCAGGAGTAGTCGGTCTGCCATCACCTCCGGGAGCTCCACGAGGAACCTCATATTGGAAGAATTTAACCGGTGAATTGGTTTTCAGCGAGAAGATGACGGCCCCTATCTGATATCCAATGAGTAAAGTACCGATGTCCCTTGGCTGAAATGCCAGTGAGACGATAGGGACATATCTCGAAGCAGGGTTCTTTTCCCTCCAAAGATTAGGGATTCTGAGTGGGGCCAGCATATGCCTGTCCAAATCATAAGTGACGATCTCACCTGGAACATGGGGGAAGAGAGTAAGTATATTTATTCCAAGCATATCAATAATTTCAAATATTCAGATTACTAGGTCTCACCACTCTGAAGTCCGATGAACGCGAAGTCGAGCCCGGGGTCAGTTAGAACCGCAGTGACATGACCAGGAGGTGAGTACGAGACATCGATCTTCCTTTCAGTCAAGGAAAAGATACTGAGCTCGTTCTTCGACGTCACGATAATCAATTTGTCCTGACAAAAGCGCAAGATGGATACAGAGGCCTTGCGACTCAACGTATATACTCCAGACACTCTGTTTCGGCCAAAAATGTAGATCTGCCCAGCGCCGTACTGCGTCTCGCTCGTCCCAACAGCGAGCAGCGACTGGACTGGCTCATAAGCCATGCAACTGATCCTGGAATTAATGCCATATCGTGCAACCTAACGCAGGTATCCGTCAGAACCATATTCATATCTCGATAACAGCAGTATCGAGGGCCCGTAAAACCGTCACGGGGGACAATATCAACAACGACTCAACTCAACTCACGTCGTCTAGGACGAACCTATCAGCCGTTAAACCAGCCGACAGGTCTTTCTGGACGCCAGCCTGCTTCCCTCTAATAAGACTGGCCATGACAACGTGCGTGCAGCCGTAAACACAAGACGCTCTTTCATACGACCTGAAGACAACCAAGTCTCAATCTCCTCTTATCTTCAACGGGTTTCGCTTGCATCCATTCGTGCCCCTCGGTCGATGTTTTGAGTACATAATTTGGCTTGGGCGAGTACAGCCTGTGATTACTGTTGTGATTCTTGGGTGACGTCATATACTTATTTATGCGCATAAATATAAATCTCACGTAAGCAACTATTTATGCCCGTTAAACAATTTCCCGATCTGGCAAGACACGCCTGGCCATTGCAAACCTCGACGACGAAGAGGAAGAAGACGATGATGAGGAGGAAGGTGATGAGACCGACAACAGGGTGTGAATAGGACTTGAGTCATTCATTACGACGGGTTACGGGTCACGGAGCCACAGGAAGACAACAATTGTTTGTCGATTTCTGCACGCTATTTGGTCGTTCCGCTAGTTCGCGTCATCAGCGCGCAAAGCTTCATTTCCAGCGCGGTGATCAAGTTGAGAGAGCCCATTCTTGCAGTATCAGCACAGCCCATCACAGTTTCAAGTACCAGTCCTGAGGCTTCGATTTGGTGAGCGCAGGTACCGGTACTATTTACAATTCAGCCCCGTTGACAAGCTCGCGCGAGAAGAAATTTTGGATCTTGCATAATTGTTGTATGAATCAGTCCAAGATGTCCGTTGAGAAGGCAAGACAGCAGCAGAAGGTACATCTTTGCATCATACAAGCACGATCAATAACCCAAGTTTTTCTTTCTGACGAACCTCCCAGCGAAGACCAAATACTAAGTGGAAGCAAGGCAAGTTTGCTACGAAAGGTTGGTTGGAAAGTGGACAATGTGGTATCTTCGTGACATGCAACCGAAATCAAGAGTCCAGATGTATCAGCGAGATGGTGGACATTCTTTCCGATGTGAGCATGACCAATTGAGTCGACAGAGGTCTGTAGCCTGAGACTGACTTATGTTACGTTGTGCCTAGGATCTTGAACAGCACATGCCACAGCCGGAAAGCGACGAGAAGGATGGCGATTTAGACGATGATATCGAGGCTCAAATCAGGAAGGAAGTCGAGGAGTTGCAGCCAAAAAATTCGAAAGCTCCATTTCAGGCTATCAGGCTAGAGGTTCCATGCGGTATGATGTTCTCCGTCTCCATATTGAAAAGACGTTCTGAGTAAAACTCATGCTGATTGTTATTTTTGCAAACAGTCTCCTTTATTCGCCTCGATAATTCGCTGGACCCCGTTCAGATTGTGCGCCGCTTGTGCTCCGACGCCGTGCAGCATCCTGAGAAGCAACGAAGTCGCAAGATTCAAAGAATGACTCCAGTCACCCTTGTGCGAAAAGTGTTAGGAGACGGATTGAAAGCACTAGCCCAGGAGGTGCTCGCGCCACACTTTCATGCGGGAGGCCCACCTAAGAAGGTGAGCGTTTACAACTGTGGCCCAATTTTGCGGTCTTATGACAAGCAATTGACCTAACCTTCCCAATCAAATTAGTATGCTATTCGGCCGACTATACGTCAAAATGCCGATTGGCATAAGGACTCGGTCGCTAAGGTCGTTGCCGACGTCGTGGGACCGAACCATCCCGTCGATCTGAAGAATTATGATGTTCTAATTTTAGTCGAGGTTATGAGAGTGAGTACCGCTCTCCCGAGCCATCTTATGATTTGACAGGAGGCATGTCATAGTTCTGAAATTACGGCTAACGTGTGTCGCCGCCGCCTCCCCTTGCGCGCCTCAATTTTACAGAATATCTGTGCGATGAGCGTGGTTGGCAAAGATTACGACGAATTGAAAAGATACAACCTAGCTGAGATCTACAATCCGACACCCAAGCCGCAGATTCCGCAAAAACGATCACAAGGCGAACTGGAAACGTCCAAAGGGGACAGTTCGCATTCGGCATCAGCGTCTACAACTAAGGAAGAATAAAGCTACCCCCTGACGACAAAGGCAACCCGAATTAACTATATTTCAGGTCCACGGGATCTTGGCGGGCTTTCGGCAGAGAGAACCGTTATTCACAATTTTATACTTCCTCGCGGTTTTTTAGCGTTCATTCTCCTCCGCGCGGGCAACTATTCTTTGGTATCGACCGATAGAGTGAAAAAAAAAAATGTCGACCGAATGAGAGCCGAAATCCTGACACTTGGTGTACTTGACAAGACTGATTACGACGGAATGAGCCATTCCGCATGATTGTAAGGAAACTACAGGAAGAGGTGTGGCCGGTCATAAACAGACGATATCCAAGAAAAACGCCACATTGTGTACTCAATCATACTACAGAAATGGTTTTTTGCGGTTTTCTTCTCCTTCAACGGAGCAGACGTCATGTAGCTGCATGACTATAGAAATGCACGGAATACAACCTCATCCATGATGTTCTCGCCCTATCCGAGCATGATGCCACGAAATCTTGTTCCTGCAGCCAGGCCGCATGGTACTTGAGGATTGTACACTTTTGAGCCAGCAGACCAATAACTTGTACGTGTCGCTCGCCAAGGTGTCAAAATATTGACTCCACCATGACCTGACTTGACAGGCCATGATGTGACAGCTACAGTGAACCGGAAGTGTCGCCAGATCCAGGAATTGGACGCCCAGCGGATATGCCTCTTCCGAATAGTTTTCGTTGCCTATCCTGATTCTTTATTTTTATTATTATTATTTTTATTTTTTTTTTCGAGACCTGAACCGACTCTCAAAGGACTACTGCACCTTCGTTGTCGCCGCCCTCCGTGCTGCCCCTGTGGCACAGATTGGTATGTCCTGAGTGTCGACTTAGGGACGTATCTGGCTCCAACAGTGGTACACTACGAGGTTTGTCTTGGATTCCACAGAGGACCATCGCAGTGAGCTGCGTGGAATAGAGCCGATCATTCTCTAAAATGCATGGCATGGATGTTCGGGTAGTGGGGCTCTCTCGGGTGCCGGCCGTAAGGTCCACTGATCCTGTATAAGCTCCAAGATCGAGACTGGAACAATGCCAAAAGAAGCTCAGTCTGTACCAATACAGCATGGAACTCAGCTGGATGCTGGACGCGAAAGCAGTTATGGATGGGACAAGATTTGGAATGGGATCGGGGATGTTGCACAATATAAAAAGTCCCTCGCCCATCTTCCTAGGCCAAAATTTTCTCCTTTCATTGATCATCACCTTTTGATCAACTCTCTTGAGAATCAGTCAAAATGTCGACCAACACTCTCGAGATGAACTCGCTTAAGGAGCCCGTCGAGTTGGCTACCTACCTTCTCCGCCGCCTCAAGGAGGTTGGCATCCGCTCTGTCCACGGTCTTCCCGGTGACTACAACCTCTTCTTCCTCGACTACATGGAGAAGGAGAACCTCAAGTGGGTTGGCAACGTTAACGAGTTGAACGCAAGTAAGTGATAAGCCTTGCCTTTTCTATCACCCTATTCACCTCACCCCACCATTCAGCTTGCACACCGAAAACACATACTAATAATCCATCCAGGTTACGCTGCTGATGCCTATGGCCGTGTTAAGGGTATGGGTGCCATCGTCACCACCTTCGGTGTTGGTGAGCTCTCTGCTCTCAACGGTATCGCCGGTGCCTACTCTGAGTTCGTCCCCGTTGTTCACATCGTCGGTGCTCCCAACACCCGCGCCCAGAAGAACGGTGCTCTTCTTCACCACACCCTTGGTAACGGTGACTTCGACGTTTTCTACAAGATGAGCGAGGGTATCTCTTGCTACTCTGCCAACCTCAACGACCCCCACAAGGCCGCAGTTCAGATCGATACTGCTCTCAGAGAGTGCTGGCTCAAGTCCCGCCCCGTCTATCTCTTGCTTCCTACTGATATGGTTGCTAAGCCTGTTGATGGCTCTCGTCTCCGTACTCCTCTCGACCTCAACCCCCCTGTCAACGACCCTGAGGCTGAGAAGTACGTCACTGACGTTGTCATGCGCTCTCTCGAGAAGGCCAAGAACCCCGTCATCCTTGTTGACGCTTGTGCCATCCGTTTCAGATGTCTTGATGAGGTTAACGAGCTCGTCAAGAAGTCTGGCTTCCCCACCTTCGTTGCCCCCATGGGTAAGGGTGCTGTTGATGAGACTCTCCCCAACTTCGGTGGTGTCTATGCTGGTGACGGTTCCCAGGAGGGTGTCCGTGAGCAGCTCGAGGCTTCTGACTTGGTTCTCTCCATTGGTGGCATCAAGTCTGACTTCAACACCTGCGGTTTCACCTACCGTACTACTCAGATGAACACCATCGACTTCCACTCCGACCACTGCACTGTCCGTTACTCTGACTACCCCGGTGTCGGCATGAAGGGTGTTCTCCGCCGCGTCATCGAGCGCATGGGTGACCTCAATGTCAAGTGGGAGTCCAAGCTTGCCAACATCATCCCCAAGGACAAGAAGACCTCCATGTCTCCTACCATCACTCACGCCTGGTTGTGGCCCGCTATCGGCCAGTGGCTCCGTGAGAACGATGTCGTTCTCACTGAGACTGGTACTTCCAACTTCGGTATCTGGGAGACTCGCTTCCCACGTGGTGCCACTAACATCTCTCAGGTCCTGTGGGGTTCCATCGGTTACTCCGTCGGTGCTTGCCAGGGTGCTGTCCTTGCTGCCCGCGATATCGTCGAGGATGGTGGCATTCCTCGCCGTACTATCCTCTTCGTTGGTGACGGTTCTCTCCAGCTCACTGTCCAGGAGATCTCCACTATGATCCGCCGCAAGCTCACTCCCATCATCTTCATCATCTGCAACAACGGTTACACCATTGAGCGTTTCATTCACGGCTGGGAGTCCGAGTATAACGACATTCAGCCCTGGAGACATCTTGACCTTGCCAAGCAGTTCGGTGCTGAGGAGGGTTCCTTCCGTACCTTCTCCGTCCACACCAAGACTGAGCTCCTCAACCTCTGCAAGTGCGAGAAGTTCTCTTCTGCTGATGTTCTTCAGCTCGTTGAGATCCATATGCCTCAGGATGACTGCCCTCGCTCTCTCCAGTTGACCTGTGTTGCTGCCCGCAACCTCAACAAGAAGCACGAGTAAATACTCGACGGGTACCCGCTTCTAATATAATGTTTGCATGATGATATGTTCTGCTTAGACTGGATCTGAGTTGTGTTTCACTGGGTGCATTTTCTGGATTTGTTTTCGGTACGGTGCATCTGGCTGGGATTTCAAAAGAATTTTCATATTTTCTTTGAGTGATTCTCGTTCTTACGATCGAGCAGAATTATCTCTTCTCTATAATTTCTAGATACACAATAATATATTGATATTTTGACATGTTAACTCAACTCCCATCATCTCCGTCACATATAGCCTTGTCTTTTCTCCAACGTAGTTGTGTATATGGTATAACATCCTACGTTTGATCAATAAATCCTCGTTTATTTTTTTCTGCATCGTGCTCCCAAATCTGATACCATCTTGCTTCATAGACCTATTGTATCAGTTCTCCATCATCTATCGTGAAAATGCACATCTGAGGCTCTGTCAATATCTATCCCCGGGGCCCCTCTTTTACTACCGCAGTTGTGTCGCGAGCAGCAACCCATTCTCGCACAACCCACACCACGTCAACAACTAGCGAGCGAACAAGATCTCATCTAGACATGAACGCTCCTCACTGGCCGCTTGTCTTTTTCAAGAAAACGTTCAGTCCATCCCTGGTACGCAACATTTCATGGCTTGCAGCGCATTTACGGGCGTATATCCACACGTGATGGATTTGGCTCGGGCCATTGATTGCGAGCAGCGTCTTGATGAAGAAGACTTTTCACTGTCAAGCCACAACTGCAACGAGCTTTGATCTGGTTGTGGACAAGGAACGCGTCAAACTTAGCGGATCTGTGCCTTTTGGTGATAGGATAAGGTACGCTCCTTCAGTCCTGGTGATCGGCTCACTGATGCCGTGATACTGGTGAAATTACGTATATGAGGAAGCTGTGCCCTTTCCACCTCATACATTGAGAATTCGTGAGACGACAAAATCAAGAGTCTGTACAGCAAAGTCTCGACAGATTACGATCATCTCAGTCAAATGTACCTTTTGGCATGCTTTGTTCGGGAGGATCCACCTTGATTTATATATCCTCTCAAATGTTTTGTGCCTGGGAGGCAACGCCTATTTGACTGTTCCAGGTGGTCGGGGCCGGTGCAAAAGCCATACCTACGTCTTGCTCTGCCGTTCTGAAACACGCAGGGATTGTGATACCACCATAAACCGGTGGCTGATCTCGGTACTCTCTAATAATTTGGACCACTTGGTGTTTACCAGGACATATTCAGGCCGATTCGAGCTTGTCCTTGAGGACATCTCTGACTGACAGAATTCACACGGCCGGGGTCTCGATTCGCTGACTTGATCTTTCTGGAGCGCTTGTCAAGCGGTCGAAATCAGCCTTGTTACCGTTTGACATACTGGAGAGTTACTTGTCCCGTCATCAATCTCTCAATAACGGTGTAGCTCATTGCAGACTCACTGCACTTAGAAAAGGGAAGTGGGGGAAAGCATTCTTATGTTGGCGTGCTTCCACCTTTTGGAGTAATATTTGGCCCAGGTTTACCGGTTCAAGATCCGTTCCTCTGTTATATTCCAATCTGGCGTTCTAGTTTGAGTCTGGCTTTATTTCCCGAGAGCAAGGCAATGATGGTTGAATTGCCTACCAGAGACCATTGTCAGAAAGGGCTGACTTGATTTCCGCTACAGCTAAGCTGCTCTGCCTGTTTTCGCGCCTGTCATAATGCCATCGTTTGACGGCAAGAACAAACGTTATTACGCTATGGAGAATTCACGGTTCGTATCTCGAACCCCGCCGTCGTCCTCGATGCCTCAGCCACAGCCCGCCATTCTCCAATTACCACCGTATCTCTCTCCACCGCCGGCAGTTCCACATCAACCAAGGCATACGCCATGTTCTGTTCCTCCTGTGTTTCAATCATCAAGAGCATCTGCTCTGCCACGAGGACGTCAAAGCTCCAGTAGTCGGCCTCAATCCCCCTATGCGTCACCGCCTCTGCCAACTCCCTACAAGACGCATCGATCGAATCTGAGTCAATCGCATACTTTGGTGCAAGGATTAAAAATAAATCAGTTCCCTATGACACCGCTGAATCAACAACCTGTGGGCGGCTTTGGCTATAACCCCCCGTCGCATCCTCCTCATTCAGTTGCCAACCTTCCTCCTTCTCTCGCCGTCGCACACTCATCACCTTCCACGCCTTCTGCTTTTGGCAACGTGGGCAGCGATTATTTTTCAGCAGGAATACCAGGATTACCCCCGTTGGCAAACGAATTGCGCGCTAGATTTGAACAGCAGGGTCTTGAACTTGAAAAGGAGAAAGCGCGCTCTACGCCCAACGATGAAAGTACAATTCAGTCCACATCATTTGTTAGGCCACAGCCTATCACACAATCTGATACACCCATCTCTCAACAGACGCATAGATTGACAGAACCCTCACCGCAAGTGCAACCTCCGCAACATCACCATCACCATCAGAATGGACAAGTTGCCAGTGATCTCTTCGCGCAGGAGGCTGATAACCGCTGGCCTCTGGACCGGGTTGTACATTGGCTAGCACAAAATGGATTTTCGACCTATTGGCAGGAGGCGTTTAGAAAGCTTCAGATTGAAGGTCTGGGCTTTATTGAACTTGCAGGCGGTGTGAATGGGCGTTTAAATTACAGTCAAATGTTTGAACGGGTATATCCCCAGATCAAATCGCTAGCAATTGAGCATGGCACCGAGTACGATTCGCATCACGAAAGAGAAGAAGGTCGACGATTACGGAAATTATTGCGTCGCATGGTCAATAACGGTACCCTTGACGATTCGTCCTTTACAGACTCCCTCGGGCCGAGCAAACAACTACAAATCAGCATTCCCAGTGCTTCCACCGATGGTGGGCTTGAAAGCTCTCCTGGAGGTCAAGGCAACATTTACAGCGAGTCTCCTCCTTTGGCGCATTCAAGTATCATCTCACACGATCTGCCCTCGTTTGACCAAACGGAGGGAGAAGTCTGGTCCAATAATATCGGTGTGACGCCTGGTGGCCGTAGTGCATCTGGCTTGCACAGGGGCATATATGGAACCCCTGACGACAGAAGAAGACATAGTCGAACCCCTTCTTACGATTCAGGTATCGCTCCGTCATCTTATCGTTCCGTCTCTGACGGGACTCACCTTTCGGGGGGTAGTCCGGCGTCCAGATACCCGTACACAGATCTACCCGAACCGTCTGTCGATCTTCGAACGGCATTTAGTCACAGCAAACAGAACAGCTGGGAGTCCATTTCTAGCCAGGGCACAACTACACATCAACTGCAACACCAGTATCGTTCTCTTGCTGGCCCACGCCCCGTTCCTGAGATGCAGCGTGCGTCGCCGCTTGAGGCCCAGAAGCATTCTGGCGACAGAGATCATGGCAAAGGTTTTTTAGGCATGTTCAGTCGGAAGAAAAAAAGCGATCTGCAACTTTACCACGACGATGACTCTCCGACGAGTCCCCATCCATATGGGGTGCGATACGCTGCCGGATCATCTGTCTTTCCACGCTCTGGATACGTGAACGATGCCCCGAGTGCGGATCGACCTCTCTCAAGCCTCTCTGAGCATGACAGATTATACACCCAATCTAAGCGTACATCACCACCTTCGCGAAGATACATTTTTGTGACGCAGGATGGGTGGAATTATCGTCTTGTTGACGTCACGGATTTCGAGACACCGGACGTACTTCGTGCCACACTTTGTCAGGCGGTTGGGATTTCAGATCCTTCAACTGCATCTTTGTTCTTGACAGAACCTGGTCAGAGTGCTCACCTAGATCCTTTGAACGATGCAGCTCTAAGTATGCATCGACGGAGCAGATCAGATTCGCAAGGGAGCCTCAAACTATTTATACATAATCATGCGAACGCTGGAAAGTATTCATCGGCCCTTACTCCCAATTCGGCTCTGTCCTCGCCGGAAAAGCGCCCTGTTTCGAGTGTTCTATCAGAAGAAGAGTTTGGAAAATCCGTCAGTCACGGCGCCTCTAGTGAGCCTCCGCCTGTCGATAAGCATTCCCACCCACCTAGCGAATCGGATTTAATGGCTGCTCATGAGCAATATATACAGGAGGTCGAACGAAAACAAAAAGCGTATCTGCATCACCGACACGAGCAAAATTCACGGGCAGCAAAGGCTACCTCGCTCGGAATCAAGCGAGATGGAATTATTGATTTTGATGCACCGCGTGCTTCTCCCTATCAAGATGAGAAGCGAGCTGAGAAGGCAGCTGCTGCAGATGTTAACAACTATACGCTTGTGCCACGCAGAAAGCCACCATCTGCACCTAGCGAGTCGCATACACTCACTAAGGTCAATTCATTACGCAAAAGCAATGGACCGGAACTTATTAAAAGAAAGCCAGTCGAGAATGTACCTGAATCTCCCGTTAAACATGAACCCCCTATTGCGCCTGTCCCCGCCCCACCTTTAACAGCGGGAAACCGTGTTATCTCATATTCAGCCGGTCAGAAATATCCTTCTAGTTCTGGTTCACCGCGATTGTCTGTGCTCGGACGGCCACAGTCTCGACAAGTCTCCATGCCTGTCACATCGGAACTGAATAGAAAAAGACTCCATGAGCGCGAGTACAGTTACCCCCAATCTCCCAAGCAAAATGCATCTACCTATCCTCTTGAGGAGCAACACCAGTATAGACCACGTCAATACCAAGCTCAAGTCCCTCAACATATGCCTGTTCAGTCACTCAAGTCGCCGCCACGACTGCAAAGGTTGACGCCGCCCAGGGCAATCGTTGAGAGTATTTCAGATGATGAGGGCTTGTTTGCCATACCATTGAAGGAGCGTGCCAATGAGCAGATTGCTGCGAAACCCGAGATTGACGACCCTGATCAAGGGTTATTCGCTGTCAAGCCTAGACGAATGCAGGCACAAGAGGAGGATGGTCCTGATGAGGGGCTTTTCGCAAAACCATTGGACAAAGACCAACCCAAGAACGACGAGTCCAGTCGCTCAAACCATGATCATGATTCCGATCTGTCTGCGGTCCCGATGAGTACCAAAGTTGAAGAGCAGAATGCCACAACTGTAGACGCAGATGAGGAAGATGATGATCTATTCGCTGTTCCTTTAAATAACAGAAAGCAAGAGAGCAATCAGGAAGGTGAGGGCGAGGACGATAATGACGGGGATGATCTTTTTGCTGTTCCTCTAACGCAAAGATCTAATCTGTCTTCTAATACACTTGCTCGATCGTCACCAAAGACTTCCTCACTCTCTGACTCTACGACAAAGGGCCGCAAGAAGACCACCTCTGTATCTTTCGTTGAACCAGAGCCGCGTGAACAGCTGGATAAGACATCAGATCATCATCGAAGTTGTATCCTGGGGGACGATGTGTGGGCTAGTAGACCTCCCGTGGAAGGAATGATCGAGCGTCTTGACGATTTCTTCCCGAATGTCGATCTGGATGAGCCCATTCTCGAGGGGAACGCGACACCACCTATCCTTTCTCCGGTTGATAATACTTCACGAGAAGATGTCCCACAGACGATATCAGAAAGTCCTATGCAGCGCAATGTTTCCAACATGGGGTCTGATCCTTTCCCACCATATATCTTGGATTCTACCGACACGTCTGGCTCGAGCTATGTCAGTGTCAGGAATCCAGACAATAACATAACCATTCAACGCCGTTTGCCTCGTCCCAACGGAGGGCTTGGACGAATGAGATCAATCAGACAAGTTGCTAGAGGCACTCATGAGCTTCACAGGCAGCAAAGCATACGCGCAGCCGCCATGTCTGCCAACGCTCGACCAAATGGCCCGATTCTTCGTCGCAAGAGTACGAAGATGTTCGGCGCCAAGATTCTGGAGATTAAGCCCCGTAACGGGCGGCGATTGAGTCAACTTGACCCCATCCCACAGGACGTTCCTACAACAGGCTCGACACCCAAAAGACAACCAACATTCAGAATTGTTCGTGGTAACCTCATTGGCAAGGGCACATACGGAAAGGTGTTTGCTGCCTTGAATATAAGTACTGGTGACATCATTGCCGTCAAGCAGGTCGAGATTAATCACAATCTTGTCAGGGATAACAAAGAGAAGGTTAGGGAGTTGGTGGCTGCTCTGGATCAAGAGATTGATACTATGCAGCACTTAGAACACCCCAATATTGTTCAATATCTTGGTTGCGAACGTGAGGAGATGTCAATCTCTATCTTCCTTGAGTATATCTCCGGTGGTTCCGTTGGCAGTTGTTTACGCAAGCATGGAAAATTCGAGGAGAGAATTGTGAGGTCTTTGACGAGGCAAACACTGGATGGATTAGCGTATCTCCATGATCAGGGCATTCTGCATCGTGATCTTAAGGCGGATAACATCCTTCTCGACGTTACCGGGACTTGCAAGATATCTGATTTTGGTATCTCTAAGAAGACCGATGATATATACGGCATGGACGCCACGAATTCCATGCAAGGTTCTGTTTTCTGGATGGCACCAGAAGTTATTCGAGGGCAGGGGTACAGCGCCAAGGTTGATATATGGTCCTTGGGCTGTGTAGTTCTGGAGATGTTTGCCGGCAGACGCCCCTGGGAGAAGGAGGAAATGATTGGCGCTATCTTCAAGCTGGGCAGTCTGCAAGAGGCACCCCCAATTCCTGATGATGTGCGCAACAGCATCAGCCCCAGTGGCCTTGGTCTCATGTGGGACTGTTTCACAGTTGACCCTCGCGATCGCCCAACGGCTTCAACTCTCTTGCAACACGAGTTTTGCACATTTGATCCCAACTTTGATTTCGAGCAGACCGAATTGTTTGCAAAGATCAACCCCAAGACCTCCAACGAGGTCTCAAACACCAGTCAGGATAATCAGAACAACAACAACGCCAACAAGAAGAACGACAGCGCCTAGCACTGAACTTGGCCATCTTGCCGTCATTTACATTGAAGCATTTCATTCATCATAGGCATCATTGCATCATCTCATCATCATTCATTCAAAATTTAGCCATACGTATATATAACTTTCTGTTCACTTATCACTGCAAATACCATCGTAATACTTTCAGCACTCAATAGTTCTTCTCGTGCACCATATAGATGGTTTGATAAGTGAAGTCATTGTCAAATGAGATGTGCTGTAACTATGTAGCAACATTGTCCCTCCGTATACGTACTTACATCGCTGCAGACCAAGACAAGCCCGTATGAAGATCCAGGACCCTTCTTCTCCACAGATGGCTTTGATTCCGTGGAACTAGCCTTCGCATGTGCTGCTCCCTATTGACACTGCAGATCGAGCTCGCGAAACGCGGGTGGAGTTTGCTCCGTATGCGATCACCCTTGGAGCCGGGCCACTCGTTGTACAATCAGCACACAACACGGTCAATGAGGGGAGTGAAGGGCTACGAAGCTGGGATATCGGTTGCGAATCAGCTATAGCTATCAGACTATATTCAGAGCGGCAAGGGCGAGTTCAATTCAGCCTTCAGCCCAAGAGAGCATCATCAAAAACGGTCCATTCGTGCGACGCGCATGTTTCACAGCCCAGCCGCCCATCGAATCGCAAAGCTTACGGCAGGCAACGAACATGACAACGCCATCATCGTCACAGAAGCATCGCAGTCGTCGCATTGACGACGCTCTGGGCCAGCTTGTCGAATCACTTGTACCGCTTTCTTCAGCCCGCGATGATGAGGAACTCCAGCCTTACGCCAAAGACTTTGCCCGCGTTGAAGATGAACGGAGGGTGCGCCGCGCTCTGGAGCACGCCTACGAAGTTCTTGAAGCATACAATGCTGAAGCTGCTCATCCTGATCCAGCAGAGAGTGGCATCGTGCTGCCAACTCCGGAGACAATCAACAGTGCGCCGGACATGATCAAGCGCAAGCTACTTCACGAAAATGAGTCGCCGGACCGCGCTGTTGCTTTCTCAAATCTCTACTCGCGTCTATTGACGCAACCGGTTCTTAGCCAAAAATGGGCAATCCTATATCTCTTATATCGGTTAGGTCAAGATGATGGGTTCGAAGAAGATATGGTCCCTCCAGAGGAAATCAACCAATTCGACAATTTGCGATACTCAGTTCGAGACGGATTGAGGAGTCCACCCAATAACGACAATCATTTCGAGAATATGCTCTATAAGGAGAGATTGAGTGGAAGGAGATACGCGCCAGACTCTATTGCACCAGAGTCTTCAGCATCAATGGCAGCGTTCAGGCGGGCCCAGGAAGAGCTTCTTCCTCCGCTTCCACCAAGTGCGCCACCAGATCGTATGCGTTTCGACTTTCCAGAGGACCATGAGCTTCGTTCAATTCCGCACCGGAGGCAAGTGTCAATCTCGAATGGCAACCGTGAGACGAGGCCACCCACAAGGGACAATCAAAGGCAGTCAAATTTACAGCAGCCACCACAGCAAGCATCAATCCAATCCCCTCCACCAACTGCTATCCCTAAAGAAGAGCCTCCAATTAAGCAAACTACAGAACGCGAAATCTTACGAGATTTGCCATTTGTTCTGCAAGGTGTCTCGTCGACAAATATGCACTTTTCTGGAGACACTCTCAAGCTACCTCAGTCTCTTCCAGTGCCTGTCATTTCTCTTCTGCATACACTAGCCGAGCCCTGTTTACTGTATCGAAAGTTGTCCGCTTTTTTGGAGAAAGAAGAAGGCGGCCTGATTGATCAGGGGCTACGATCGGCAGTCAGCCACGAACTGAGGTCATATCTAGGCCTTGTAGCAGCTCTAGAAACAGAAATTAGAACAGCACTACAAGCACTTTCAAAGGAAGGAGAGTCACCAGCCAGTAATGCTGTGAAGGTAACGGTTACTCTGAAAAGATGTGTGGTGTGGATGAGGGATGCCACTATGGCATTACGACTATTGACTTTGATAATTGAAGAGGCAAAAGGGAACAGAGGAGGGCAGCTTATCTCAATGATCCACGGCTTTTCAACCTCCCACGGGGATCCATTCGTTAGTGCATTTGCAGAAAGATTATTGAGTCATGTTACTCGCCCTTTTTATGGCATGCTCACACAATGGATATACGATGGGGAGCTATCTGATCCTTATCGAGAATTCTTCGTTGTGCAGCCAGAACACAGGCCAACTGCCGACCCTCGGAGAATTGCAACAAGTGTCTGGGATGACAAGTACAAGATGGATGATGAGATGGTGCCATCGATCATGTCCCAAGAATTTGCCAGGAAAGTATTTCTGATTGGCAAGTCTCTCAATTTTATTAGGTATGGTTGCGGTGACTCGTCGTGGGTCGTGGCATATTCAAAAGAGGCGTCAAAAGAGTTGAAGTACGGCGATACAGCAACATTGGAAAAATCAATTGATGAGGCATACAAGACAACCATGGCACGATTGATCTTCCTCATGGACACACGTTTCAAACTCTTTGATCATCTACACGCCTTGAAAAAGTATCTTCTCCTTGGGCAAGGCGATTTTATTGCTTTGCTTATGGAATCGCTTGCCTCAAACCTCGATCGCCCTGCAAACTCACAATATCGACATACATTAACCGCACAACTGGAAAATGCTATCCGCTCATCCAATGCTCAGTACGACTCACCAGATGTACTTCGTCGATTGGATGCCCGTATGCTTGAATTAAGTCATGGTGAAAGTGGATGGGATTGCTTCACTCTTGAGTACAAAATTGATGCACCCGTCAATGTCGTCATTACTCCGTGGGGCTCAACTCAGTATCTGAAAGTCTTCAACTTTTTATGGCGGGTCAAGCGTGTGGAATTTGCTCTTTCGAGCACCTGGCGCCGGTGTATAACAGGTGCCAGGGGCGTTCTTGGTGCAGTTGACGACAAAGTTGGTCCTGACTGGAAGCGAGCTCGGTGTATGATTGCGGAGATGAACCACTTCATTGCTCAATTGCAATATTATATCCTGTTCGAAGTCATTGAGAGCAGTTGGGATCAGTTACAGGTTGCAATCAAGAAACCTGGATGCACACTTGACGATCTAATCGAAGCTCATGCCAAGTACCTCAATGCGATCACACATAAGGGGTTGTTAGGTGGCTCGGCAAGGACGAAGTCATCAAACCAAGAAGAGCCCTTTTTATCTCAACTACATCACATTTTGAAGATAATGCTCGTCTACAAGGACGCGGTCGATGGTTTATACTCCTTCTCGGTGGCAGAATATACCAGGAGACAAGAATTGAAAGCAAAAATTGCGACGAGAACAGCACAAGGTAGAATGGGTGATCTTCCCACAAGTGGGATCCGCACGCGTGCAACCACACTCGCATCGACAGAAATGAGCCTACAGGGCGTGACTTTCCGCTCCAAGTCTCATTCTGAGTCACATTCTTCCCATCCACATCTTAGCGATATACTGCAGAGTCCAGGCGCTGACAGTCACTCGGAAGATACTGTCTCGCACCCAGCTGGCGAGGACCATTTATTACCGGCCCTGCGAAGTCGCCTTAGAGATCTGGCAAAGGACTTTAGGACACGATTGATTACACTATTAAGCGATCTCGCTTATCAGCCCGATGTTGATATGCGATTCTTAGCACTAGTCATGAATTTTAACGATGTATACCCGGTGCGAAGGAAAAGAAGAGAAGGAACAAATGGGGCATCGAGTAGCTCAAAGGAGCGGAAAAAGACAGCAGAGGCCACAGCGTCATCGAGTGGGCGGCAAAGGATGTAATGAACTCAACGGAATCCAGTCTTGTTTACCAGGGTCACTTGTCGTGTGACATGGGGCTTTCATCTGACTTGCTTTTTTGTTACTTTGATATTTGCATGATACCTTGTTAGTTTCTTTTCTTATATATGACATGCGCATAGCTGCGAAATGATCATACTACAATTACCTTTTTTTGCGAGATATGAATTCGTTAACAAAACCCCGTAGGCATCCGTTGCAAACGTAAATGGCTTCAGATAGGGGAGCATAGAATGAAGAAATTGATATCATTGCAACCTGAACCGAGAAATGACGCTAAGAACGATGAAGAATGATAGTGAAATCATATCAATGAGATAAACAAAAAAGAGAAGTGTGGCCGAAAATGACCACACCAGCAGCGGGAGCTGCTTGTCAAATGAGAAACATATGCCAATGCCAATGCGTAAGGTTGTGTGGCGTTCATTGTTCGCCTGACTCCTAAAGACCCATGGTGTAATCATGTTCAATGCCAGGAGTGACACTCGCGATGAACTTGAGGAAAACGACGAGGTACTGATCAACTCTGATGGCCGTCTCTTCATCGTCGGATGTTTCAGTCTGCAGAACCTCCCAGTCGTCTGTTGGAGGCCCGTCTGAAATATCCATTTTCTTCATGTCATCGACAAGGCCTTCCAGACCACTTTCCACCTTCTCCTGCTCTTCCTTCTTGTCGGCTATCTTCTGTTTACGTATTTTCAAGGCAGCGTCCGCCCTATCCAAAAGTACCTTCATGACACTAGCATGCTTGCAAGGATGAACACTGGCCATCTTGGCGCCGCCATCAAAGAAGGGGAAATCTTCGAGAGTGACGGTTTTATCCTTATAATCGCCAACGATGTCTTCCATCATAAGGTGCGGTTGCAGAGGTTCAGATGGTGTGATATAGCCGGAAAGGTATAGGCGTGGGGTCCGATAGTAAGGGCTGTATGTAATGTAGAGATTGTATGTTCTAAGGGGACTTTTAAAGATGTGTATATACGTTAGTTAATTGGACTTGAAGATGGGTGACTGGCATTACAGCGGCATAGCTACTGACCTATTCTTGCCGTTCTTCCCAATTGGTTCTCTGATTATAGCCTCATCATCGTCCCCATCGTCCTCCATATCCGGAATTTCATCTTCTTCTTCCTCATCCCCGACATTTCCTGCATCGTCCATCGTTCTGACGTCTTTGATTCTAGCTTCACGGCTCGCGGTCATACCGCCGGTGCTAAGCCAAGCGTCCCCATCGTCACCACCAACCATAATATCTTCACGGCCAGCGCTGCCAGCAAAGTCATCGTCAAGCCGTCGGTGACAAGGCACACCTCGTGTCACTAGAAATTGCTTTCCCTCTGGTAGATAAGGCACACGCTTTGACGGATGGGTAGCATCAGCCCATGACCATGTCGGGAACTTGTAGACAAGATAGTCTCCGGCGAGAATGAACTCTTCAGGAGTGATCTGGCCGGTCGATCGAAATGTAGAGGTATGTGAAATGGGTGCCAGGCGGTCACGCCATGAGCTCAGAGTCGAATGGAGGATATTCATAGTGTTCTTGCAGGAAACCGTAATTGAGCGGTAGGGCTGACACAGTGTGATATAATAGGATTGCCGGGTCGTCCTTGAGAACAAAAGCGATAAGATCTCGTCTGCAAGTAGCGTGAAGGTCTAATTTACCCCCCTTCAATGCCCTCCCTTCGATCCTCTCTGTCTGTAGACAAGCAATTCGGTGAGTTGATATCAAGATGACAGCGTCCTTCTTTGATGCTTCTCTTCTCTCTTGACGGTGACGATGAAAGTCAATGGGATGACGATATCGAGTGGAGAACTGGAGATTAGCCGCCATAAACGCGGTAGATAATTTAAACGCGCTAAACGCTGCTTAGTCATTAGCCTCGGCACGCTAAACTCAATTGGGGTATAGAAAGGATAATGCGACACTGCCAGACCTACAACGTCACTTCTTCATTCTCTTGCTATGGATGGATGCATGATGGGAGATCTTTCCTGGCATTGACGACGATCAAGACGACGATGAAGGTGAAGATTGGAGGTGGAAGATGAGGGGTGCCGGATCGACATGAAGTGCGAGAGTATTCCCGTGGAGCAGCTATATGCATTTGTACTGTTTGCTGTTCGGCATGGTCCTTCCTGGCTGCTGAAAAGGGTTGTTCGCATACATACTCGCCACATTGCTGGCTTCAGTTTCATTAATGAACAATGAACAACTTGCATTAGCTGGAGGCCTTTCATGGCTTATCGTCATCATCATATTGTGAATGGTCTGGCTTCAAATGGCTGCCCGTGACAGTACAGGCTGAGGTAGAGCTCATGACACTGAAATGGAACTGCTGAACTGAAACCTAATCGAACATCATCATATCTACGCACGAGGCAGTGATACTCGTGTTGTGACTCTAAATGTTCAGTATCAGAATTCAATGCTTCAGCCGTGAAGAGAGGAAGTCGGCTCGGCAATGACGTTCTCTTGAAAGCTGAACTACGCGGAATTTTGACTGTTGAACGCCGGTACGCTGGCTAGAGCTAGCTTGAGCCCAACATTGCCTCCCTCCCATAATGAATCAAAGCCAGCGGTTCTACCTTATTACGCTGGCTTGAATTTCATATAACATCATGATTTACTTCTTTTAGAGCTAGCGTTGGTGAGCCAAGAGCAGTCGCCAACGTTTCGACCGGTCAGCTCCGTTTACAGTGGGGCATAACCGCGATTGCCGCAAATTCGGGGGCTCAAATAACCTCGATAGGTGCCTGGAACTCTCTAACTCCGCTTCGTCAAACAAGCAACGGCCTGTGAACTCGATTTTAAGTAGTTCCTTTTTGAAGAAAAACTCATGCTGGATGTCCAGAAAGGAGTGAGACACCGGTCCGCAAACTCTACATTACACAGCAATCAAGAAGTTCTTGGCGAGTTGTTTGATAGCAGGGATTATCAGAACTTGCATGTTGCATGTTTACCATGGGGAGCTCGAATTTGATTAAGAACAACGCGGCACAAAACTTTGTGCTTGGCCCGCTGTGATGCTTCTGATTCTCTTGATATCAGTGCTGGCATCATGGATCCGTCGTCTTCCGGTTTTGTTTGCAATCTTGAGGGATGTGAGAATCATGTAGTCAATGGTGCATATGCTTGGGAGGAATGTTCCACGCCGCAGATTAAAGCGTCAGGCTGGAAAAGCTTTTTTTCTTCTTTGGCAAACAATTGAAATTGTTTTCCAAATATGCATTGATATAAATATGCCGTTGTGTTGAGTGCCAGTCCAACATCTCCCCACGGCAGACGCGAAGTGAAAGATCCCACAGATTCAGTCGAATGCTGTGCGCTGCATAAATTCAAGATTTGTCGAAGTGGTAGCAAGAACTGCACTCGGATCATCGCTTTTCAACATGATTTTTACTCGAAAGTTACATGTCCTCGCCGCTGCGTTGACGATCTTTTGCAACACAGCACAGGCAATACCTAAGATCTCAGCTGTGGGCTCAAAATATTTTACCGATGACGGCAACCAGTGGTTTGTGAAAGGTTGGACGCAATTGTGAACTGGTTTCTCATGGAGTGTATACTGATGTTGAAAGTCAGGGGTTGCATACCAATTGTCGCCTGATGATCCTCTGGTGAACGACAAGCAGTGCAGGGAAGATGCCAAACTGATGAAGGAACTCGGTGCTAATGCCATCCGTGTATACCACGTTGATCCCGATCAAGACCATGATCAGTGCATGCAAATTTTTGCAGATAATGGCATTTATCTTTTCCTAGATCTGGACACTTTCGACACAGCTATCAACCAAAATAAACCAACATGGACCGATGAGCAGTACTCCGCCTTCGCAAAGGTCATGGATGCATTTGCAAAGTATGAGAATATGGCTGGTTTTTTCGTCGGCAACGAGGTCATCAGCACTACGGCAGGTGCTACAGCAGCGCCCTATATTCTTGCTGCAGTCGCGGATATGAAAAGATATCGTGATTCCAAGAACTATAGAAAAATCCCCATCGGCTACTCAGCTGCGGATATTGCAGAGCTTCGTCCCATGTTGCAAAATTATTTGGTCTGTCATAAGGATGAGGAGAACAGGGTTGACTTTTTTGCTCTCAACTCATACGAATGGTGT
>AZGZ01000003.1:724469-735583 GCA_001636715.1 Ascosphaera apis ARSEF 7405 | reverse complement strand
CGGATTCCTCACGCAGTCTCCTTTTTCTCTCCATCTCTTCGTTTCGAATCCGCTCTTCCTCTCTCAATCTCTTGAGTTCCAATTCGAGTCTTTTCTCTTCCTGCTTTCTATCCTCCTCTACCCGCCTCATTTCTTCCTCGCGTCGTTGCCGTTCCTTTTCCCTCTGCTTCTCCTCTCTTTTCTGTATTGCCTCTTGCACTAATCTTTCTTCTTCCTCCTGGCGACGCCTTTCTTCTTGTTCCTTCTGTAGACGCCTTTCGCGCTCTTCTCTCCTCCTCCTTGCCATCACAACACCGATCTTCAGACCTGTCCTCAGTGTCCATCGTATTTCACCATCATAGGCCTGAAAAAGAAGATCCAAGTCATGTCTGGTTTTGGTAAAGTGTTTGCTGCACAGAAGAACATCCTGTAACACGATAGCAATCCTGATTGCCCTGACTGTGCGTTGTAAAAGGGTTCGCGCTGGAATTTCTGGGACGGGCGTCTGGTGAGTTGAGCCCTCAATTGGTGAAATAGAAGTCTCGCGCACGGACAATTGGTCGATATCATTTGCGAATAAACGTTTTCCGTCTCCACGATCGATCTGCAAGCGCAATGGTGGTCGACTCAATAGAGAATTTGGGGCTGATTGATTTGGAGTTCCACGTGATACCAGCCCTTGGTCGTCTCCCTCTTCCAGTTGCGGTGGTACTTTATATCCTATACTTGAATTTGGTTTTGGTGAATGTAGTAACGATCGTCGAAGATGTGCTGGTAAAAAGCGAGAAGAGGCCCGATGTGGCCGTGAACGAGGGGTACCATGACCGAGATGTTGCTTTGCGGAAGGTAACGTATCGAGTGAGACCATGCTGAACCCTTCGCTTTCCATGATGGAGTCAAATTCACGATGGACACTCGTAGGATCATTGATGCGTCTCAACGGCACGGTCTCGATATGGTGAGATTCATGGGGATGCGGCGGATCTGGTTGTTTTTGTGAAGTTTCTTCCTCCTGTTCAAGTTCTTCCAAAGATGATGTTGTAGGGCTTGGATAGGTCCGGATTTTAGTGGTAGCAGGAGTGTGGCCTGCACTGTTTGTCCGTTCGGGCGACTGGGTATGTCTCGTGGCGGCACTTCTCGAAGGTGACGAAAACTGTGCCGGTTGTAAGCTGCGCATGGAAGGGATTGCGGGAGTCTGATTGATATCTGCTTGATCAAGGTCATCAGGTAATCCAAAGGGATTGTCTAATGATTCCTCATCATCATCAATCTCGCGAATTGAGGGAGCTTCAGGAACTTCGTCTGAAGAATCGCCATCGCCTGCGATGTCGAAGAATGGGTCGGACAAGCTGAAAGCATGAGTCTGTTTTGCAGGTATGTCTTCCTCCTCCGCAGTGCCCTCATCTTCGTCGTCGTCGTCGTCGGGGTTGGGGTTGGGAGAGTCAAAAAAGGTTTGCGGTACAGGTGTGCCTAGTCTCGTTCTCTTCAATGGTTGTTTTGGTGTTACGTCGGCGTCGCTAAGCTCATCTTCGACCACTTCTTTCGCTGCCGGGGTTGGTGCTCTGCGAAACGATGCTGTCTCTCTGCGTTTGCGCTTGGGTGTGTGCACAAGAGTCTCATTGCCATCATCGTCATTGAGGGGAACTAGCGTGACCTTTCCGGGCGCATTGAGCTCACGGTGTATGCGGGCATGGTGCTTTGGTGAGGAACTTCCATGATTCGGGGATGGTTCATCAATTGTTTCATTATGCACAGAGCTGAAACTGTCATCTACAGAAACAACTTTCTTCAAAGGCGAAGATGCTCTCACTCTGTAACCGACGGGTCTAGGTGTCAACGGGACGGGGACGCTCAATTCGTCAAGCAATGTCCTTGTTGCCATATTCTTGGATCTTGCTGTTTGCGCGGGCTGTAGTTTAGCTGGCGTCTTCCTCCTTTGTGCGCGAGTAGTCTTTGGTTGGCGAACGCTGGAAGTACGCCTTCGTTCAGCCGTAGGGGAAGCGCTAATATTGCGCGCATACGCCTGAGCAGTTGATTTTCGCGGCGAGCGAACCAAATGAGTTGTGTCGTCAGGAAGTCCAAGTGGGTCTGGCGAAGAGCTGGGGCTCCGTACATCCATGTCACTGCCAATCGACAGCAGCTGACGCTTGACAGCTCTGCGGAAGATAGTAAACCAGGCCGTAACAAGAATTGCTTTCCCGCTCAGGTCTCTCGACTGCTAGAAAGTAGAACGAAACGAGAACAAAAGAAACAAAATACGCGCTGGGAAGAGTCTGTCTCGTGTGTTTATGGTTTCGTGACGGATATAGCCGTTATCGCACGTGCATGTTATGTGGCGCCCAGGCAGATGAACTCAGTCAGCATTGATTATCAAGAGCACCCCATGACGATGCAGATACCCTATTATCCGCGACAATCTAGATGCACTTGGTCTTGTCTCCCAATTGAGTGGCCAATAACTCCTTTATCCGTGAAAGATGATTGCGAGTTTGCTGTCTGATGTACGATTGACGTCGTCGTTGTCGTCGTCGTCTTCGTCGTTCGTTGTTTAGGGAAATTACACGATGACGGAACACGCTAAACCATAAGAAGACTAGCGCATATATGGGGTGGGAGATTAGGGATATCAAGGAATTTAATAAGGGGAAGGGGGAGAAGGGGGGAAAGACAGACACTGACACTGACACAGGGACAGGGACAGGGAAGAAATACAGTAGGTGGGCAGACTTTATTCTGAATTGGGTATCTGTTATGTATTTGACATAGAATAAGGCAGAGAATGAAAAAAATGAGAAATAAACAAAGAAATGGGAAAATCACGAATCACAGAATCATTCCATGACAACGGCAATATGGTTGTCCATATGCTTCCTGATGTTCGACAAGAAGCAGGCTGAGATGATTGCTAGCCCTCCAAAGGCAATGCTCACATAGTAGACGTACTTGTAGCAGTCGGCAAATGCAACCCTACTCGTGCGCACAATCGTCTCAAAAGCCACTTCGTTGCCCTTGATCCCGGGAATCGCTTTGATGTCTGAAATCAGCGAGGACGACATGAGTTGGATCACTTCTCCGATAATTGCTTGGTCTGTGATATTGAGCTTCGTCATCATGACTCCACCAATCATTTCAACGGACTTCTTCTCGAACTTCTGCACGAAGACATTGTAATAGATAGAGTAGCCAATCGCTCCTCCGATCATGCGGACGGACATTGTAAGTGCAGAGACAGTTGCGATGAGATCCTGAAAAATGGGTTCCAAATTAGTCAAATGCATCAACCAACATAGGTTTCTTGATCTCAACTCACATCAGGACAGATAATCGTCGAGATGATTGACGCCGGAACGACAATCCCACCAATACCAATACTTCCAACGATAAGGAACCCTAAGATCTTGTGTAAGTTATCTGCATCGGCGTATGCCATACCGCCGGTTCCCACAGTCATGATAACGCAGCAGAACAAAAGCAGCTCTCGAATTGCTCCTTTCAACAATGTAAGGAGAAACAGGACGATGCAGGCGCCCCCTAGAATCCCTAGGGCGATTGGCAGCGAGCGGATGCCCACTTGAACGGGATCATCACCATACACATTGACCGACTGCGTTGGCCAGAACATGATGAAAGCAAAGAAGTTGCATCCAGAGATGAATGTGATCAACATCGTGAGCATGAGATTCTTCTTTTCACCAGCAATGCCGCGGGGGATGATCGGGTGTGTGGGAACCTTCCACTCCCAAATTCCAAAGGCCACAAGGAGGGCAGCCCCTATAAACAAAGGTACAAGAACATGGGCAGATGTCCACTCGTACTAGAATATTGTCAGCGTCATTGCTCTGTAGCATCTATCTTCTCAATAATATCATACCTGATAACCGCCCCACTGTATTCCAGCTAAGAAGACGATGATTCCACTAATGAACAAGAAGCCACCTCCAAAATCAATCGACTTGAAAACCTCTTTCCTCGTAAGCCCCTGTGTGCTTGCACGCGGGGGTGGGAAGTAAAAAAAAGCGACAAGTATAAATCCGAAGGCGTTCCATACTGCCGGGATGATTGCGTTATATCTCCATGTACCATACGCAGAAATGAGCTGAGCATAGAGGCCGGCGGGCATGAACGGTAAAATGGTCAATAAAAGAAGCGAATTGTATGTTCCGCGCTTGGCAGCAGGTGCCATCTCAGACGTCGCCGCTAATGCCGTGAGTTCGTTGATGCCGGCACCGACACCAGCAATGACCATGCCCCCTAACTCAAATATCAGTATTTGCTCACTGGTATGTTGCCGTGCAGATACAACTTACCGATGAAGACGTTCATGACCTGGGCAACAGCGCAAACTATCATGCCGACAATGCATAGAACAGCTCCTACAAGCGCAAGATATCTCCGCCCAAGAAGATCTGACATTGACCCGACAAAGGGACAGACACTTGCGATTGATAACAAATGAGCCAGAATCTACATGCCAAGTCAGCGATCATCTCAATGTAAAATTAGAAAGATGGAAATATCACATACAAACCAGACATATCTATCTGATCCGCCAATGTCGCCGTAGATTATGGGACAAATCGCTCCAAAGAGATATAAGGGTACTTGGCTTCCTGTCCATAGAAATGACATGGCGACCAAGCTCATCAACAAGCTGCCATTGAACTAAAGTACGAGATTAGCACCTGATATTTGTCTCCAACAAAGATATTAGAAGCTTACCTTCTGTTCGACCTCCCCTGTGTCAGTTTCATACTGTGTGTTGGAAGCTGATGAGGGGTCCTTCTCGATAGTTGAATCCGATCGTTGGAATTCAATATGCTTCTCACTGAAATCGGGATCCTTCAATTGAATCTCGACATCAGCAGGGTAGTCCCCTTCTCCTTTCTGAAGCATGGTGGTATGACAGCGAAATGCAAAGAAAATCACTTTCAGATTTCTTCCACGAGGTTGTGATATGGATCGCTTTGAATCTCTGCAATTGGGGCGTGGATCGATTGTATAGATGCAGCCCTGAAGATCAATTGCAATGTTTTCGAGATTGACGATCAAGAAAATCTCTCTCCAAACTACTTGAAGAATAATCCATCCTTTTATTGCAATAAAGGCTCTTCCCACAGTAATCCCAAGGGGCTAGCAAGTTGGAGAAGTCTGACCAAGCTATTGAGCAAGTGACTCTCATTGCGGGGTTACTATAACATGTGGTAGACCATATTCAAGCGTCTCAGAGTAAACGAGAGGTCCAATGTGTAATAATAGTCACGGCGAGTGTGCAATCAGAGAAAGCAAAAATCATATCACTCGTGGCTTTAGCCCCCCTTCCATCTTAGATTGAGGCTAGCGCACAGGCTGGACACAACCGCAGATCCATTCTCATGCATCACAGATGCCTTCATGGTCCCTGATAGTGCCTCCAAAACAATCTGCATGTTCTTGGCTCGTTTTGTTTTGGCTTCCTGGTGTTCGGGGAGCAGTTACCACGTTGAGAAATGAAAGCAAGGGATATGGGGTAATGGGTAGAGCTTTGCCCCACGATACACCCCCCAATAGTCTATCCTCAATCCTCTCCACCCTGCTCATTTCATTCTGCAGCTATGAGAAGCAAGCAGAATCAAGCTTAAACTGCGACATCCTAGCAGGTAAAACCTCCAGGAAAAGGAGGTCGTGTGATTGTGTCTCAATAGAGAGATCATGTCCGGCCCAGCCAAGCTTTCACGAGGATGAAGCCTCAGAACCTCCCCTGAAAGGTGGTTGGTTTGAGTCGTCAGATCGATGAGACGTTCAATTCACAGACCAAAAATTGCCTACAGCTGACGCATGGCAATTCAGGTAATCAGAAGAAACGCCTCAAAAGGCAAAGCAGAGAGCTTAGAAGAACGGTCATGTTAGCGTCATGACAAGGCAGGTCCCATCGCGGACGTCAATCAGAATCAGGAATTTCTCCGATGGAGGTTCCAAAGGACGGATGTAGACGGGCGAGTGAGACGCCGACACTTACATCCAGAGCAAAGTTCAGCAAGGTCACTTGGTACGCCAATTCGCTCCATATGCTGCTGAAAGTACATTGCCAGAGACATATGCGGGTTCCATGATCAATGCCAGGCGAGTCATAAGTAGCGTGTACCTTTGAAAAAGGGCGACTTGTCAGACGTACGGCGTTCTGTAGTGGGAGCTGTTGTCCAGGACTGGTGGATTCTAGGTTACATTGATGAATTTTTTTTTCTTCTCTGGGGCACCTTGCTTCTCCCCTTTCCTGATTTCCACGCGGGGTGTGGACCCTGAACTTTAAGCACCCCGCAAATTCGACATGAGTTGAGGGCTCATGTTCATCTGGGGCAGAGATTGTTGTCATCAATCCGGGGAAAAGAGGCGCTTTGAAGGCTGGATGAGATGGGGAGTCCCTACTATAGTGATGCCAGTATGAAAACTGCTAGAGCTTCTGATAGAATCGCTTGGTACGCGATTGGATAACTTCTTCTGGAGATTCCTTCTCGTTCTCATTCTTGTCCTCATTGGGGGACTAAATTCGATGCCTGAAACCGTCACTCAGTCATCCTAGCTTCATATCCATCGTCATCCTGCGCCTATAACATTCCATACTCCTCTCCGGACGGACTATGATCCAGTGTGAAAGAATGCAAGTAGTCAAAATGCAGACAGCCGTGAGAACGGCCTTCCCCAATTTTCACCACAAGGGTTTGGACGAGACGCTTGAGAATTACCCCTCTTTGTCATACCGGTGAGAGTCGAAGATACCCGATGAAGAATCGAGATTCACGCACATACAACCATACGGGGTACACCAGGCGCTTCTGCAGCGCTGGAAGACAGGCAGGGAACCGACACTGCCACGTTGTTTTGGTCATAATGATGCCACTTCTTTCTCGCAGATCGACAGGGAAAAAATGGTTGAGCTTCGGAGGTATGCACGAGTTCAGGTTCCTGCACGAGCGAGATAGGAAAAGGAGATGCATTGTCTTCACATCATGCGGCATACATCGTGATCCTTGTTCGATGCATTCTCTTGTTGAAGAAATTGAATCGCAGGAGGGGCAATGCAGCAAATGATGATGAGAAAGCCAGTATCAGGAATATTTTCCGTCCAAACCGTCCATTTTTCAACAAGTAGGTAATAGCCGGTGTGAAGAGAGACGAACGCAGGTAGATGATATCGTCAATTACATTGATTCCAAGAATTGTGTCCAAGAAATTATATCCAACGAGGCGTCGACGGCCAAGCCCCTTCGCATCCAGCGAGGGTCTTCATCAGCGCATGTCCATTCCAATTTCATAGCCTGGGGCACCACATCCTCCCCATCAAAACTTCTCCTCCAATTTCCTCAATTTCAGTGTCCTCGGCACCACGAACAAGGCGCTGGCTTTTGTGTAGATGTTGCCATCCAAATCCTCAATCCATCCACTCACATTTGCCTTTCTATCCGTATACGTCTCCTTATCAACCTGCACGACGACCTTATAGAACCTGTTCTGCGCCATTGGTTTCTTATAATCAAGATTCAAATTCGCCGTGACGCCCGTGTGACTAGGGAATACCCGGATGGCGGCGCGACCAAGGGCCTCGTCGAGGATTATAGCTTGCAGTCCGCCATGAACGATGCCAGGCCAGCCTGTGACGCCATTGCCAATGTGGATGATAGAGATGGCTTTCTTCTCCTCTGATGACCAGAAAAGACGCTGAACCCCAACAGAATTTTCCCAAAACAGTCAGCCATTTCATCCAATCGTACTTTCAATTCAGCGATGCATCGTATCTGCTGCAAACAATAACACACCTGGAATGCCACTGCACGGCTCCCATTCAAGCATCCGCTAGTCAGCCTTCCCTGCTTTTCTTCCTCGGTGAAGTTCGTATAGGGCTCCCACTCCTCCCATACTCCCTTTTCTTCCTCGGCCTGTTTCCTCAATTGCTTCGTCACGTCGAGTTTCTCAAACGCAGCTCGAATTACAGACAATCGTGCAGTATCCGCCGCTGAGCCGGGCACCTCGACACCGCCCAGGTAGTTCAGCACGAAGTAGTTGCCGACGGTGTAGCCGATGGAAGCGAAACAGAGGGCGTAGACGGTGTTACGGATGTGGCGCGCCGGTCGAGAACGGCGAGGAGGAGAAGACGACGATGTCGATGTTGAACTGAACCGTTTGAAGGGAAGCCAGGAGCTCTGCTGGGCTGTGCCCGGTGCGCCTCGTATATGCGACAGCAGTGGTGACGGTGCAGACGATGAGCGCAAGATGCTGTGCATTGCTGATCCTGACCTGAATAATGGCATGGCTGGCGACGGCATCCTTCTATATATCTGGCAGCTTTTCAATTCAATTGATAGAGCTGGTCAGTACCCGTCGTGTCATGATGACCTTTCTTCCCGACCGACCTCAAGCCCAGCCTTATCGCTGGCTATGCCTAAGCCATCCCTGTCCATCATCAGTCATGTCCCCGCCTATTTTACCCGCTCTCCACTAGCAAAGTCTCTTATAATTAAATTACGGAGTACAAATGTTCAGTTTTGTTCCTGAGATCCAACCGAGGATGCATTTGTTGAGGTCATGGGAGTGGTTCAAATTATGTGTTTGCTAGGGGGTTAAAGAAAAAAACAACAGAATGGAATCAAATCAATCTAGTATCTACAATTATCCTCTCCCTCTCTCTTTTGCTCCGTTTTGCTCTGCGCATTCGTCGATTTAACCCAAGAGCATACGGGCGGGATCCTCGATATACTCCTTGACCTTAACCAAGAAAGTAACGGCTTCCCTGCCATCGAGCATACGGTGGTCGTAAGTCAAGGCAATATACATCATCTGTCGTAAATATCGTCAGTACCCGTCCTAGCGCGAAATGGGAAAAAAAGTGAAAGGCATTGTGACTTACAGGTCTGATCTCAACCTTGCCGTTGACAGCAACGGGGCGCTCCTTAATGGCGTGTAGGCCGAGGACAGCAGTCTGGGGGAGGTTGATGATGGGAGTACCCATCAATGAACCGAAAACACCACCGTTGGAGATAGTGAAAGTACCACCGGCCATATCCTCAATCGTAAGCTTACCGTCGCGTGCCTATAGTAATTTGAATTAGCATGATTGAGCTCTGATATATCGAATCCGAACCAATGTAAAGTAGTATACCTTCTTGCCCAAATCAGCAATGGCCTTCTCAATGCCGACCATCTCCATGCTCTCGACGTTCCTGACAACAGGAGTGACGAGACCCTTGGAGGTAGCAACGGCAACGCTCAAATCAACGTAATCTCTGTAGACCATGGTGTCGCCACCGTTAGGGCCTTCAATGCTGGCGTTCACGGCAGGCAGATCGCGCATGGCGAGGGTGCAAGCCTTAGAGAAGGCAGACATGAAACCAAGCTTGATTCCAGATTTCTTGAGGATCTCGTCCTTGTAAGCCTTGCGGAAAGCCATGAGGGCGGACATGTCGACCTCGTTGAACGTGGTGAGCGCAGCAGCGGTGTTCTGGGACTGTTTGAGACGCTCAGCGATACGGAGGCGCATGCGGGACATCTTGACCTGTAATTATCATATTTGCGATTAGCATGGTCCCGATATCATTCAATGAAAAGAATTTCCTTGGAGATAATGCATACCCGTCTCTCTTCACGACTACCGAAGGCAGGGGTAGAGCTCTCCTCAGCAGGAGCAGGGGCAGAAGCCTCCTTCTTTGGCTCAGCGGGCTTGCTCTCCTGCTTTGGTGGAGGAGCAGCAGGCTTCTCTTCCTTCTTAGGCGGCTCCTCCTGCTTAGGCTGTTCCTTGGGGGGTTCCTCCTTCTTGGGCTCCTCCTTAGGTGGCTCCTCCTTGGGAGGCTCTTCCTTGCCCTCATCCTTAGGTTTCGAGGCACCGGCATTGCCGTCTCCCTCACCGGGAATGATCTCGACCAAGTCCTGGCCTACGGCAACGGTATCCTCGATATTGGCGAGGAAAGCCTTGATGGTGCCGGATTCGGAGGCGTTGACGACGACATCAATCTGAAGTAGGAACAGTCAGTGATTGAGGATTCCCCCCGTCAAGAGAAAAGAGGTAAAATCAAAAACACACACCTTATCAGTCTCAATAGTAGCGAGTTCTTCGTCTCTCTCGACAAAATCGCCGACCTCTGGATCCGCGAAAACTAATGTCAGGTACCGGATTCCCATGATCAAGGGGACGGGGGGTGGATAGGGTGGACGGGGGCCAAAGGAAACACGGAGGGGCTCGGGATTAAGCACAGAACACGGACGCACCTTTGGTGAACTGTGTCAAGGTACCTTCCGAGATGGATTCGGCCATCTGGGGCACCTTTACGATGATGGGCTTGCCATCAGCTGGATAAAAGCAATTGGAAGTTAGTGATTGGATGATGATTGAAGTGGTAGCGGAAGTATGTATCTCGTTTAAGGAGGATATAGGTGATGATCGTGCCCGGCAGAGCGCAAAAAAAAAAAAAAAAAAAAAAAAAATATGTGTGTACGGCAGTCGGGTATGGTTAAAGAAGGGGAGGAAGAAGATGAAAAAATATGATACACATACCATAACCACGCCTTTGCGCAATCGCAAGTCCATTCCGTAATGTCCATTGTCTATCCACGTCTGCAAGTCAGTATCATATTCAACAAATTATTGCATCTTCTCGGTGTCATTTGCAGTGCTTGTTACTGGCGCTCACCTCGACAGATTCGATGTCTCCGGCACTAGGCCCGTCAACCGAGGAGCGGCGGCAGCGGCAACAGACTTGGATGTCGACGGGGTGTATCTCAGAGACGAAAGACTTCTTGTAGCTGATGAGGCATTCTTGAAATGCGCAAGCTGCTGGGGTTTTGTGCGCAGAGTCCTGAGCATTGTGGAAGAAGATTGTAATCTGGACGCCATGGTGTGAGTGTGCGTGTGCGTATGCGCCTAATGGATGGTGATGCTTGTTGTATATATGCGGATGATCGGCTACAGTGAGAGAAGAAGAAGGAGAAGAAGAAGAAATAGAAACAGAAACAGACAAATGATGAAGATGAATAAGATGAAGATGATGAAGAAGATAATAATGATGGAATCGGATGACGAGACCGGTTGAATACCTCTGATTATATACTTAAACACATATATATATACACTCCGTACACTCAACTAATTTAATTACTTCTTGATTTGCCTT
>AZGZ01000003.1:686410-713522 GCA_001636715.1 Ascosphaera apis ARSEF 7405 | reverse complement strand
TCTCTTACGGTGGATCTCAAAGACGTCAGAGGCAGTTGGTTACTGGGTTGATGGGAGAGAGAGGAGGAAGTTCAGGGATCAGGGAACCATTACTAGTGGGAAGAAGGGTGCCAGAACTATATAGAGAAGGGAAAATGAGGAGAGATGAGAAGAAGAATAATTCCAATTATATGAGATTTATACACTGTTCAAACGCTTGTCTGCTATGTCTGTCTGTCTGCTCGGCCCCTGTCTTGCTATACAGCCCATCTTCATCCCATCGACTACCACGGTGCATTTGCTCTCCTAAGTCATAATAAAGTCACAGAGTCACAGTAATGTACAGTCCATGATGCGGTCACCGAACGGCAATCAGTTTGGTTTGATCTGGTAGCATCATGTATATGAGTCCCGTCGGCGTTTGCTTCGCATGGTTGCTGGATGTAGACCAGCACACACGCTGCTATGGCCGATGCTGACAGGACGGCATAACTGTCAACAACCCTAACCCGGTCTGGATCACCGTTCGCAAACGCAATTTTGGTCTCTTGTTTCTCTTCATTATGTCCCGTTACATAGAGATCTCTCCCTTCCAGCTGGCGTCCGTTAGGCCCAAACGTTCCATGAGGTTCTGCCATCTCGGGCCTCCCCTCTCCTTTCGCCGCAAGTACTTCAACAGCTTCTGTCTCCTGTGCACGAGCAATCTTAAATTGCGCTTGTTGTGCTTATCCTTGTGGCTAGTGGTTTGCAGTTGCTTGCTGAGAACTTCAATCTTGGACGTGAGAATGGCAACTTGGACTTCAGACGAACCAGTGTCTGGACCCACGCGCTGCTTCTTTGATTCGAGATTGATCTGCTTGCCGTTTTCATCGTAAATGGGCAGTCTCTCTCCCAGTTTCCCGTCCGTGTTGTGTCTTCCGAATTCCTCAATGCAGCGCATGATGTTCACACGGGTCATGTCCTTGTTGTTTCCGTTCTGCAATTGAACGATGCGGCGGATAGCCTCTCGTGCAGTCGGGGTTTGCTTCTCGTACATGGCGCGAGCGTCCGCTTCATCACTAGGATCGGCGGACTTGCGGTCTTCTGCGGGGATAGGCTTAACCAAGCGTGTCGATCGTCTTAGCGATTCCTCAACTTCTGCCTGTGACAAGAAGTAATTGACCTTTTGGTCGACGTCTTGGTTCATAACTTCCATTTCGGCAATGGGTGAGTCAGGTGTCTGGGCAGCTTTCTCGATGTCCATGTCGAGGAACTCCCGAACTTGTTTCATCTTGGCCTCTTTCTCCTGTTCGGAAAGGGACTCCCATTTGGCACTAGCCTCGGCAGCTAAGGAGCCAATTCGGCCGGGCTGTAGAGAATCAAGGAAAGGAGTCATTTTGCCGCGCAATGGATGACCTAGAACGGCCTCACGCTGGGCGCGAAGCTCTTGTTGCCTCGATATATTCGCAGCGCGCTTTTGGCGGGCAGCGGCAACGGCCCAGGGGTCGATATGTCTGCGCGTTGAAGCCTTGGAGGAAGCATGTCTGATTGAGACGAGGGTGGGGATAGTAGTAGTCGTAGTGGTAGTAGTAGAGGCAGCAGCTGTTCAGATAATACATCAATTGAGATTAGAATATAGATTCGGGGTTTGTTTTTGTTATCAGAAAGGAAATCGGGGTGTTTGTAAGTACCGGAGACTGCGCGGGAGGAGAAGGAGGAGGAGGAGGAGGTAAAGAGCAGTGATTTCGACATGGTGTAGAATGGGTTATGGCGAGTCAATTGATATATTAGAGACCTTCCCTTCTGTGAGGGTTTCGAGTTCAATTCTCCTCAGTGTGTACTGTTATATGTTCGTCGTTACTTCTTGTGATCTCCCACTTATCCACCCAATTATCATGTCCAACTTCTCTCCCGTCTTCCTTAGGTTTGTCTGTCTTGTCTCTTTCCCTCACCCAATACAATTCCAATCCCTCATTATTACGGTTACTCGTCGCAATAATAAAAAAATAAAAATAAAAATAAAATAAAATAAAAAAATAAAAAACTCCGCGGAGGTTCGGTGACGGTTGAATGTTGAACCGGCATAACTACACTCTGCTGACTAATGCTACAATTATGAACTGCATAACCTCGGATCATCATTCCCCCTTTTGACAAACCCTACTCATCTCCTTTTGGTGAATTTCTCCCCGCAAACCCACAATTTCCCTTTTCGGTCATTTCTCCGCGCCGCCGGACCCGCCGAATCAGGAAACTCAGACATTCCCCAATCTGTGCAATTTTCAACCTTCTTTGATCTCTCACCCATGCCCATCCTGCCTGCTCTCGCGCCCTCCTAAGCTACTTCTCTCCTTCACTCCCCTCACGACTTCTCTTCCCAGCAAAGGCTTGCTTGATATTCGTTGACACGACTCCGTTTTCGACTCTCTTTTCCTTCCTCGTCGAATATCATCCCATAAGCTTCCACCATGGCTCCCTCTGCTGAGAACCTCCCCGCGTGCTTCAATGCCACCTCCCAGGACATTGAGATGCTCCTCGCTGCTCAGTGCCATCTCGGTTCTAAGAACTTGCAGACGCACATGGAGCCTTACCTCTGGAAGACTCGTCCCGATGGTATCAATGTGATCAACGTTGGCAAGACCTGGTATGCGATGATATCCTTGTTTTTTTCGAGATTGCTCTGCGCGGGTTTCGACAATTTTTGCGCGCGACAGTCATGCACTCTGGCAGACACGCGCGCATTGTTTTTCTCAGTGTCGCAAAAATCGAGCAGAATAGGATGAGAACTCTTTCTTTACTAACACCTTCACAGGGAGAAGCTCGTCCTTGCTGCGCGTATCATCGCTGCCATCGACAACCCAGCTGACGTCTGCGTTGTCTCTGCCCGTCCCTACGGCCACCGCGCTATCCTCAAGTTCGCTGCTCACACCGGTGCTACCGCCATCGCCGGCCGTTTCACCCCCGGTTCCTTCACTAACTACATCACCCGCTCTTTCAAGGAGCCCCGCCTCATCATCGTCACTGACCCCCGCACCGATGCTCAGGCCATCAAGGAGGCTTCCTACGTCAACATCCCCGTCATTGCCCTTTGCGACACTGACTCCCCCACCGACTTCGTCGATGTTGCCATCCCCACCAACAACAAGGGTCGCAACGCTATCGGCTTGATCTGGTGGTTGTTGGCTCGTGAGGTTCTCCGTCTCCGTGGCACTCTCCCCAACCGTGAGACCGAGTGGGACGTTGTCGTCGATCTTTACTTCTACCGTGACCCTGAGGCTGAGGAGAACAAGGAGGTCGAGGAGAAGAACCCCGTTGCTGAGGAGGTCCCCGCTGTTGAGTCTGGCTTCGCTGCCGCCGCCACTGGTGCTGACAGCTGGGAGGCCGCCACTGGCCCCGCTGCCGGTGTCGAGGCCGCTCAGGAGTGGGCTGCTCAGACCACTGACTGGTCTGCTGTCCCTCCTCAGGGTGAGGTCACCGCTCAGGAGTGGTCTGAGTCCCGCCCCACCGAGGAGGTTGCCTGGTAAATCAGGTAATTAACCATTTGCCTCTCTGTCGCTGTTGCCGGCTGTTGGGCTGATGTCGGTGTGGTGAAGAAGTGGGAGAGTTGATCGTGAGGAAGGGCGGAAGTCTGCTGTGCTTTGCTTGGATTGTTACCATTGGAAAAACAAAACGAACAAGTTGACAATACAGGTCAAGCACAATCAACCAAAAAAAAAAGATATTACCTTTTTAAAACAACTTTTTCTTTCTTGCTGTCCACTTTCCTCTTTTGCTTCTCTTGTTCTCGGAAACACCAGCACCACGGCCTCGGCTCAGACAGAACAACAGCGCGCGCAACACCGTTCATAGGAGGAAGGGAAATCTCAGTATGGAAGTCGTCATTCTACCTGTCTGCCCGGTTCTTTTCTCTACCTGATCTATCGTCCTTTTTTTCCTATATACCTTGTTTTTACACTTCATATGGCATCGTTGACCTGGCACTTACGAGGGAAAGATATCCAGTCAAAAGTTGTTTTGAATCAAGTTGACTGGGGGAAAGCCCTGTGCTGTCAGCAAAAAGGAGACATACTTAACCGTTGTTTCCGCCCATTATCATTCGTGTCTGTTGTCTCTCGTTGTCTTCTTTTCTTTTTGTCATGATGATAGTCTGGTTTATGAGTGGAATTGGGTATGGTACTGAAGGCTTCCAATCGATATACTTTGGTTTCCTCTCACTTGTTGTCTCTGATATATCATTCGTCGAAAGCTCTACGTCGTAGCTCGTCGTGTTGTGATCCAAGTAGTACGTATGTGTATTGATGGCCAGTATACGGTGCTATCTAGATCATAGGATGAGCACTTATAACTTATGGTAGCTCAGTTCTCATATTTCTAGTGGGTTTGGACTGTATCAACCATCTTACAATTAGCTGCGCAACTCATCTGCATACATAGTACCTGTCCTATCATCAAGCCTCACCACTACTGTTGCCGACGACACAACGCCTCTTCCATTATGCAGCGCATGCCTTCTATCATTTGTTTTGGTGACTCACATACCGAAAGAGCATGTTACGCTTCGGACAAGGGGTTTGTCGCTGACCTGAGAAATCATTATGAAGACAGAGTCAAGGTCGTTGATTTGGGTGAGTTGCTTAATCTTCAAGAAGGTTGTTTCAGGGGTTGGTGATGAGCAAAAATTAACACATATCTCTCCTTCCAGCATTGTCTGGGTATGTCTCTCTTCCTGCTTGTTCTGTTCGTGCATTTTACTGGCATTGAATTAGTCTGATCAGCAAATTGCTTCGTACAGAGGGACCACAACGCAGCTCAGAGAGGATTTCTTCGTTAGGAAAGTTCTACGCTATATAATCGCAAGTTCACCACCACCTCCACCTCTTGTCATCATTTTCCTGGGCACGAATGATTCTCGCATACTCAGGGGTGAGGATGGACCGCAGGTGCCACTGCATGAATTTGAAGCAAATATGAGATGGTTTGTCCAACAGATCTTGGATCATCCAGCCTGTAGAGGCGAGACTAGAATTCTTCTTATATCCAATCCTCCCATGAGCTTACCGACACCAGCTGGAGAAATCATGAGTGAGGCGGAAAAGTCAGCACATGCTCAATACCTTTCGAGGCACACATACGCGAGCAAGACTGTGGAGATTGGACGCGAGTTGGAATTGACTACTGATGGGCGCGTTGCCGTCCTTGATCTCTGGAGTATGTTGGTGAAGCATGTTCTTGACAAACATCCTGGCACGAATGGGAATCTCGTGAGTGGTTACGATTCGAAAAAGGCGATGGATACCTGTGATGCATGGCCTGGTTCAGGATTGCCAAATGCAAAAGAAATCGAACATCAAATCATCTCCGATGGCATACACCTGGGCCCCGAGGGGAATAATCTTTTGGCTGTTAACGTCATGACGACAATCATGCAAAATTGGCCAGAATTGGCGAGGAATAATTTTGCAGTGCAATGATCTTTGCGCTGATCATTTTCACCAAGTTGAGCTATCCAATGAATAGGTGCATTGCGAATATCTAGAGAATGAAGCACCCGCCCTGTTCACTCTTCTTTCCCGTTTTTGAAAGAACAGCTAGTCGGACGATATCTTCAAATACTTGAGGAATCAGTTCTCCTGTCACTGCCGAACATTCTGCGTATGCATCACAGTGAAGCTCTTGTGCTATGCGATATGCCTGTGATAATCAGTAGGTGCTACCATCAATATACTCTACAATGTCCAACTATCACGCACCTCCTGGGGATATATGACTCCTGGCTCTTCGCGCCTTAGGTCCCTCTTTAAACCGAGGAGCATTATCTGGATCTTTTCGCGGTCAACCTCAACGTATCCATTTTCGACGTCGCCGCCATCATTTTCATTGACTCTACGAATTTGAAAACTGCGAGTTATCGTTCTCCTCCACTGTGGAATGTCAGTTTGAAATATCCTCTTCATGTCAATGTCACGTTTGGTATCAAAACGACTCACTTCCTTCAATTGACCCAAGCCGGCTCGGCTCGTGATATCGTATGTCATGATGACAACATCTGGATCTAGCAACGACCAATGCTTCTCCAGGTAACTCATGTCGTAAAATGCAAGTTGAAACCTGCGATACCCTAGCCGAACCGTATACATATACGGCTGATCGGAGTCGTTTAGCACAGGAAGGGATGACAAGGGGTTTATTGATGCGCCACTAATTGCTTCTGGCGCTTCATTTTCAAGAATTGGCGACGGCCCATTGCTTCCTTCTTCGTCTGGTTGAAGATGATGCTGTCCGAGGCTCAGACGACTATATCATGATCAGTCATGGAGATGAGGCAAGGCTGAAGTAAGATCAGTCCACATACGATAAAAATGTTGATTTGCCGCAGCCGCCATCCCCGACAATCAAGACCTTCACGATCGGTTGTGAAGACGTCGCTTGAGATGTAATTGGAATTGGATTTCCTTGCTCGTGTTGTGTTTGATTCATAGCAGGCTGGTCGTGATGATGAGTCTCTAAAAGGGTTCAATCGATACGTTGCTGTCAAGATCCTTGTTCATAGCATCCGCTCAATATTGCCTAGCTCCAGATGCATACCGTGGTGATATCTACGCAACGTCTCAATCTATACCAACCGCCCGTCATGTTCCAATCAGAAAACAAACACGATCTACAAGGAAAATTTCCTTCTTTTTTGTCATCTCCTTTTTCCAGAACTACCATATATCACTTCAATGCATTTGGAGTAGTTCAAAAAACAAAATGCCCTCGTTCCGTCAATGCCTTTCTTACATACCTGGTACGTTTACTTCATGTTCTCAAAGAAATGCGCCTCCCCGACAAAGTGCCATAATAACATGACCGATGGTGTCAGTCCTTATGTCTCAAATTGATTATTCTGCTTCAGAATTGAATATGTGTCGGTGTCATGGCTGTGTAAACAAATTGAATTGTGAATCGAAGCGACTGATCCGATTACAATACTATCATCGTGCTGCCGGTGAGTACTCCAGGGGAAAGCAGCGAAGCTGGATACGGGGAATACGAATACTGGGGTCGGCAATAGCTGCGCCTCGGCGGTGCCCCCTTATCCATGACATACCTGTCGGTCAGCTTGGTGGTATTTCATCCAGATAAATCATGAAGTAAGGCAATTGATTACCAAAGAGGCCGAAGTGGCTGCTTGGGCACTTATATTGAAGAATTACCGGGTATCATGGCCGGTCGTATCCTCTGCTTGTGGTGTCTATATCTCAAAGCAGAGTCTTAGCCCCTGAAGGTACGTATACAGGCAGTGCCCCAGTAGGGTCTTCTAGAAGTCTATGCATCTATCTCGACATTTCACAATGTAGAGGATTGATTCGGATGAAGGAGATTTTTTTTTTTCGATGTACAGTAATGGGCGTTGTAGGTACTCAAGTACATGATTGACCTGAGGCTGGAGCAGCCGAAAAGCAAGCAGACAAGCAGGGAAACGCGCGTCTCGAATGCTGTGCAATCTGTGACAGGAGAAGCTACAAGGATGAGACAAGAATCAGGACAAGCTACTAGAAGACCCGTCGAAATAAAGCAAGAAGTTGCAATTCTGTGAGGTCCCAGTCCACGATGGGAGAGAATTGTCAATCAAGTTTGTGCTGGTGAATGCCAGTCATGAGTCAGAACAGCCCTCTCGACAACGTTACAAGCAATCCGTGTACGGATTACTTGAACAGCACTCGGACATCGGCTCATAGTAGGCCAACTTCGGGGAAAGTTCGCAATACATAATTGATAGCTGGTGCCGGGATGATGCATTGGACACCTGTTAGCCGTTCTTAGGTCCACTTTCTAATCAATGCACGTGCGAATTGAGCCGTTGCCGCTTGCTCGTTGCCGATTATCACTTGCCTGGCTGTTTATCGCCGTTGAATGTCATTTAAATATCTCTAGGATGACCAAGCATGATAAGCATCGGATGGCAGGTTGAAAATGAGTCAATCGCTTGTCGGCACAGTGCTATCATCATGGAGAAAAGCAAAGCGAATTGGGTGTGATTCCCTACAGGACCAATGCTTTAGTCGGGGTTAAGACCAGCTCTCCACTGCCCCAAGCCGGCGCAAGACATCGCAGGACGAGAACGCACTGACTCCTGCGGGCTTCAGAAATGTCTAAGGTCGAGGTTTGGGGCCATCTTCTCACAAAGCAACGCCAGTGATACTTGGCTTAAGAATTATGCAAGCACCAAGAGCGGCATACGATACTTCTTACAAGCTCGCATTTCATACTTTGACGGGCACACATCGTTGACGGACAAGAGGGTTGCAGAAATCACCGTCCGGTGAATAAATGAGGGAGATGTGGGAACGCTCTGATGGACAAGACAAAACGGGCAACGAAAGTACGCACGAGAAACTTTGACTGGAGCCCAGGAACGAGGTGCGAAGAAAACATAGGAAATCCAGTGTTTTCAGGCCGACCTCAAAGAAAATACGAAAGCAGAAATTCCAAGTGTTTTGTATGATGCTATCATAAAATAGCACCACGAAGTAAGTGACCTGGAGAATGAAGGGGGCAAAATTGACACCCTCTGCGACAATGTGGATGTACGAGGGCAGGTTGGAATATATTGGACATCGTCGTCTAACAAGATTGACTACTCAGTTAAGGGAACTTCTGACGCTTCCCTGCGCTCGTCGTCATCATCGTCATGAACTACTTCAATTGGAGACAGGGGTATACTCCAACAAGACGAGTCAAAATACCAGAGTCTCTCGTCTCTTCCTTCCCCTCTTATGTATAGAATCCGGGGGTGTCTGGACCTTGCTGGAGAAATTGGTCCGTGCACCCTGGTTTTCTGTTTTAAACTTGGTGCCTGGGTCCGCTCTGGATTGCGCAGCTCATGGAGCTTGCTGCTCATGAACGATGGGACAGATGAGCGAACAATTGAAGCAGATTTTGGCCAGTGGGCATTTATATGATGCATTGGCTGACGAAATGTCGAAGGCAAAATACAGCCTCGCGTGGCGGTTCTACGGGACCGGATACTCCTTGAAGACTTCTTTGGCCTTAATTGCAGCGTTCGGGATCGCCTTGCATGGCTTGCATGGAATCTGGGGGACATGGGCGTTCATAGCCGTCTTTGTTACAAAGTATGCGTACGAGCAGGAGAGTGATTAAGTTGTGAATGTACGTTGGAAGAGAAATCGACTCCTATCGCCCATCAATTGCGTAGTTTGATCCATTGCAACGTACTAGCCATGATCAAGCAGACCTGATGAGTAGTAGTATATACTGTGCTAGTATTCACGACGCTTGCTCCGTGCCCCTATTGAGCTCAAACACTCAGTTCAATCCGACCAAACAACCCGCGCACACATAATTACACGTATGTACATGCGTACAATCCTCTACTTTTCCCTACCTCCATTGTACATACATGCAAATTACATACATACGGCAGACACGGGTGACACGCACGACGGAGCGAATGGTGGTTTTGGTCGGGTTTGGCCTTGGTTTTAGGGGTGGAGGAAGGGGTTAGGTATAGCCTGTCTGGTCCATCCTGCTTGTATATCCCTGTGCCCTGGCTGCTTCAGTGAGCGGGTGAGGGCGACTAAAGGCTTGAAGAGAAGCAGAGCTGTGTCAATCCACAAATCCTACAGCTTAACCGGATACATTTCATTGCTGTTACTGCTGCTGCTACTGCTACTGCTACTGCACTCTGCTTGCACTATCTGGCCTGGGGTTGGAAAGCCATTCTGCATCTTAATCTCCCGGCCATTGCTTTTTCATACCTCATCTCTTTGATAGCATCTTACGACCGAAAGGAAGGGATCTGCCCAGCGTTGATCAGATCTGAACTGACTCTCGCCCACTCGGCTTGTGCCTGCAGTCGACTTGGGTTGCCTTTGGCAAGAGCATTGACGGCCATAAGAGACTTGAAGGAACCTGCGGTTATACAATCCAACATTGGCATTGCTCAGAGTGGCTGCTGCTGCCATCTCCATTTGCTCTTGACTTCATAAGTTATCGCTGTCTCCGCCGCCGTTATCGTGATCGTCATCGTCATCGCCGCGGTGGCCACTTCATTTTAACACCCCCCAGAGGTGGTTCTTGAGACCCTTGAATCCTTGGAACCCACACGGATTACACAGCACATTATCCACGGCTTACTCGACGGTCGCGCATGCCCCTAAAGAGGGCCCTCGCCCGTCTATAGCAGGGAACCAAGAAATCAAGGAAGAGAGAGATATATGCTGAGAAAATAGGCGTGGCACTGGATCAGAGAAGACTACTGCATCGTTGTCTATTACTGCCTATTTACAGATATCAAGCTGACAGGCCGTGTATCGTCGTCGCTGGGATCAGTGTCTCACCCTTTTCGTTGACTTTCCTCTACCTCGAGTTCCATCTCATCTTCATCACTTGTCCGTCTCAACAGCTTTCTTCTGTTTTATTTTTCTTTTCAGGCCTTTTTTTTTTTTTTTTTACCCCAGTCTCTTCCTTCTTTTGATCTTGCTTGCTTGCGCCGCCTCCTAGCCGTCAGGATTTCCTGGTCCGCGTTTCGTCTTTTTTTCCCGATATCTGCCCCCAATCTGGGCTGACGACTGTCCCTTTTCTTATTTTACCATCTTTCTACTAAGCTGTCCCGCAGTTGCGCAGGCACAGTTTGCTTTTTTGCTGCTATATTGGATTACTTTCATATATACGCACCGCGCCGCGCCGCACCGCACGACCACGAATCGGATTAAACAAGCCGAGGAGGATCTCAGAGAGTCTGGAAAAGACAGAGAAAGAGCGGAGAGTTCTTGAAAAAAAATAAGAGGGAAGTCAGAGAGAAAGAAAGACTACTTTCGATCACTTCTCTCTTATCTCTTTTTCTCATCATCATCTTCTTCTTCTACCACTCTCGCCTTTCATCCTTTTCTATGACCGAAGCAGTGCAAGTCCGCTCGGTCTCGCCGTCACCGTTGTTCTCAAAGCTTACTTCGACCTTCACTTTGTTGTCGCCGTCGTCGTGATACTTTGACCTCGCCTTTGCGTCTTATATGGACCTTTCCTATCGTTTACTTCTGATGACTTTTTGAAACCGTCGTTACCGGACTGTTGCGTCCCGTTCTTCTCTTCGGTTTTCTTTTCAATCTTTTTGAGACAACTTCCTTGTCCACTTCATTTTCACAGCTTAAAGGGATTTATTGCCTTTCGTTAATCTACTTGATTACCATTTTCGTCATTCGACTTATTATCTTCGTCGACTCGCGACGGACAAGTCATATATACATTCTCAGCATCTGCTTTAGCAGTTGTTTCTGAAGTATAACGTCATCTGTACGGCGTACACGATTACGGACTACTGCGTTTCCTTCTACGACAACTTCTTTGACCTCCGATATCAGCATCCGCAACCTACTTTGATATCGTCATTTGATACTCTGTCTATCACTTGGTATCAATTATCACGCATAGATCATGGCTATCACATTCGACGACAACACCAATCCCCCGTCCTCAAATTCTCATTCAAACACTCTTGCACCACCGCACAACCCATTTGACTCTTCACTCAATGAATACGAGGACGAAGACCCGGGAAACCATGCTGAATCATCTTTCAATGACAATATGACCAATAGGTCAAAAGCACCACGGGCTACTCGGTGGGCGACTCAGAGGGTGCCTGCAACGCATGGGCAGAAGAAGCGCGGGTCCATATTAAATCGAATAGGCCGCAAGGGAACATTACGATCTGCATCGGGCCCATCGGCAGCAAATTTGGAGGGAGGTGACGGGTCAGGGGTAGAGAGGGATGAGAAACGGAAGAGCTCCTGGTCGACGTGGAGCAAGAATCGGCATTCAAGCTTCAATAATGAGAATGATCCGAATGTTGGTGGACACTACAATGACGTGGGAGGGCCGTTGACAGCGAAAGAGGAAGAAGCCTCAGCGTCAAAGGGGAGGACAATATATTTCAACCAGCCGCTGCCACCCGACATGTTCGACGAGGAGGGCCAGATAAAAGTCACATACGCCAGGAATAAAATTCGTACAGCGAAATACACACCACTCAGCTTCATACCGAAGAACTTGTATTTCCAATTTCATAATGTCGCCAACATCTACTTTTTGTTCGTTATCATATTGAATGTGGGTTGCCCTTCGTTCTATTACATATACTTAGACTCAGGGGTTTGAAGAAAAGGGGGAGCAGACAGAATTAGGTCGTTATGATCTTCGCTAGATCTTTGACTTTCTCATATGCTCGATGATCGACTATATCATCTCGATATCTGTTCAGTGAAGCACAGACTAATCATCTTTTAGTTTTTCCCTATTTTCGGTGCAACAAATCCCGGATTGAACGCCGTACCTCTTATTGCCATTTTAGGAATCACCGCCATTAAGGATGGCATAGAAGATTGGCGGCGAACGACACTTGACAATGAATTGAATAATTCGCCCGTTCACCGGCTTCAAGAGTGGGACAATGTCAATTCCAGTGTCGACAATGTAGGACCGTGGCGTCGATTCAAGAAAGCCTGCACAAGAGGCATCATTGGCTCCTATCGTTTCATGAAGGCCATGACAACGAAGAAGGGCCGCCAGGAGCGACAGGAGAGGAAAGACAAAGAGCGGGAAAGAGCCGCACGAGGCAGGAGTTCTGTGGAGTACGATCCTCGCGTTTCCATCGCCACACATCGTGCATCCATTGCCGATTTCGACGTTACTGCTACTAGAGGTAGAAGCCAAAGTTTTGTGGCTATGGGGCAAGGGAAGTCGTCGAGTGATGAGATCACAGAGGGCGGTGCTGCCATGGAAATGACACCCGTCCCGTCACCAAATCCGGACTTGGCCAAACAGAAGTTCTCATCATCACAATATCTTACGCCGGAACATGCGCTCAACAGAGATTCCAATACCGACCTGTCCGTGGCTACCAGTGCTGCTTCGAGAGACTATGGCAGTATCATTAATCCAAACATCACCGGTCCCAATAAGGCACGGTTTGCCCGAGATGCATGGAAAAACGTGCAAGTGGGAGACTTCGTTCGTATCTATTCTGACGAGCAAGTCCCCGCTGATATTGTCATCCTTGCAACTTCCGATCCAGATGGCGGCTGTTACGTTGAGACTAAGAATCTGGACGGTGAGACAAACTTGAAAGTTCGTCAGGCTTTAAGATGCGGAGCGAAAGTACGACACGCGCGCGACTGCGAAAAGGCTGAATTCATCATTGAGAGCGAAGCGCCACACGCCAATCTTTACGCCTACAGCGGTGCTATCAAATGGACTCAATATGACCCTGACGGTAGTACAAGACCTATGGTCGAACCCATCACCATCAACAACTTGATTTTGAGAGGATGCTGTCTAAGGAATACGGAGTGGATCTTGGGTGTCGCTGTCTTCACTGGTCTTGAGACAAAGATCATGCTGAACTCGGGTGAGACTCCTCGCAAGAGGCCGTTTTTGGCGCGCGATCTGAATTGGAATGTTATCTACAACTTCATTCTCTTATTCATCATGTGTCTTATCAGCGGTATCGTTCAGGGCGTCACCTGGGCCAAGGGGAAGAATACCATGAACTACTTCGAATTTGGTATGAATGGTGGCACTCCGGCAGTCTCTGGCCTCGTCACTTTCTGGGCTGCTGTCATTTTATTCCAGAACTTGGTCCCGATCTCACTATACATCACTTTGGAGATTGTACGGACAATACAGGCAATTTTCATCTACTTGGACCTGGAGATGTATTATGACAAGCTTCAATATCCATGTACTCCAAAGTCGTGGAACATTTCAGATGATTTGGGCCAGATTGAATATATCTTCTCAGATAAGACAGGTACTTTGACACAGAACGTCATGGAGTTCAAGAAATGCACCATCAATTCTGTCGCATATGGAGAGGCATATACAGAGGCGCAAGCTGGTCTGCAGCGACGTGAGGGTATTGATGTTGAAGTTGTAGCGGCACAGCAAAAGGAATTGATAGCGCGCAATAAGGAAGAAATGCTTGCAAGGTTGAGACAGATCCACGACAACCCTTACCTTCATGATGAAGATATTACTTTCATATCAAAGGACTTTGTTAAGGATTTGCAAGGCGAAAGGGGGCCGGAGCAAGCTGCTGCTGTGGAGCACTTCATGCTTGCGCTTGCGCTATGTCATACTGTCGTGACTGAACGTGAGCCCGGTGATCCTCCACGAATTGAGTTCAAAGCTCAGTCGCCCGATGAAGCTGCCCTTGTCGCGACTGCTCGTGACTGTGGTTTTACAGTGTTGGGTAGAAGTGGAGATGACATCCGTGTGAACGTCATGGGTCAAGATCGCAAATATCGTCTCCTGAACATTCTTGAGTTCAACTCCAGTCGCAAGCGCATGAGTGCTATTGTTCGAATGCCCGATGACAGGATCATCCTCTTCTGCAAGGGTGCGGATAGTATCATATATGGCCGGCTCGCCAAGGGCAAGGACATGGAAATTCGAAAGAATACTGCGCAACATCTTGAGCAATTCGCCAGAGAGGGATTGCGAACATTGTGTATTGCCCAACGTGAACTTTCGGAGGAAGAATACGCCGCATGGAATCGGAAACACGACGATGCCGCTGCTGCATTGACCGATCGCGATTTGAAGCTCGAAGAGGTCTCGAGTGAGATTGAGCAAGAGCTGCGACTACTTGGTGGTACTGCCATCGAAGATCGTTTACAGGATGGTGTCCCGGATACTATTCAACTGCTCTCGAATGCAGGTATCAAATTGTGGGTTTTGACTGGTGATAAGGTCGAAACTGCCATCAACATCGGTTTCTCGTGCAACCTGCTCAACAACGACATGGAGCTTATCGTGCTTAATGTCGAGGTTCCGCCCCCGCCGGCTGTGAAATCTAGTGGAGCAAGCATAACGGGGAGCACTACAGGTGACCTGGCCGCCCAGGACAGAGCAGCTGATGCAGCAGCAATGAGACAAGCAGAGAGTCTTCTCACAAAGCACCTCAGTGCCTTTGGACTAACCGGTTCTGATGAGGAGCTTGCTGCAGCTAGACTCAACCATGAAGCCCCTCCTCCAACACATGCAGTCGTCGTTGACGGTGATACACTAAAACTCCTCCTACGGCCTGAACTACAGCAACGTTTCCTGCTACTTTGTAAGCAGTGTAAGGCTGTTCTATGTTGCCGTGTTTCGCCCGCTCAGAAAGCTGCTGTTGTCGCAATGGTCAAGGCTGGTTTGGATGTCATGGCTTTGAGTATTGGTGATGGTGCAAACGATGTTGCTATGATTCAAGAGGCGGACGTTGGTGTGGGCATAGTTGGTGAAGAAGGAAGACAGGCTGCCATGAGTTCTGATTATGCTATCGGACAGTTTAGGTTTTTGCAGAGATTGTTGTTGGTGCACGGAAGATGGGACTACAGACGTATGGCGGAGTGCACTGCCAACTTCTTTTACAAGGTAAGTCCAAAAAGTCAATCGCTTTGAAAGATATCATCTTGCTAATTTTGAATAGAATCTCGTCTGGACCTTCGCCCTCTTCTGGTACTCCATCTATAACAATTTCGACTGTTCCTACCTGTTTGATTACACATATATCGTGCTCGTCAACCTCGCGTTTACTTCCTTGCCTGTCATCTGCATGGGTATCCTCGATCAAGACGTGGACGATAAAGTTTCACTCGCTGTTCCTCAGCTTTACAAGCGCGGTATCGAGCGTCTGGAGTGGTCTCAAACTAAATTCTGGCTTTACATGCTTGACGGGTTCTACCAGAGTGTCATCTGTTTCTTTGTGGCCTATCTTGCTTTTTACAAGGCAACCCCCATGACGGAGAATGGGCTTGACATTTCTGATAGAATGCGCATGGGTGTATTCGTTGCCTGCTTCGCCGTCATCGTTTCCGATGTCTATGTCTTGCTAAACACTTATCGGTGGGATTGGCTAACCGTCTTGATTGACTCCATATCAATTCTTCTTTTCTGGTTCTGGACAGGTATATATACCTCATTCACCTCTTCCGGTCAATTTTACAAGGCTGGCGCGGAAGTCTTCGGTGCGGCGGTTTTCTGGGCATTGATGTTCCTTACGTCGATAGTCTGTTTAGCACCTCGATTTGCGATCAAGAGCTTGCACAAGATCTATTGGCCGCTGGACGTCGACATCATTCGAGAACAGATTCGCTTAGGCCGCTTCAAATATCTGGATAACCACAAGCCCTACATTGCTCCATCAGCCGATCAGCCCCCTATGGATCCCACAGCATACGTTCATGACACCCGCGATTCGTTCATAAATGGAGGTGGCGACATACACCATCCGGCTACAAGCAGCAGTGTGAGCAGTTCCTCTTTCTCTAAGCCTGTTCATGAAATGCCGAAAGGCACTCTTGAACAGGGGGATTTCAGCAGCAACTTTCATGATGTCAACGAACAAGCGCATAATTCAAATCAACGAAGTCCCTTCGCTGATCCACCCCGCACCTTAGACTCAGGTTTCCTCTTCCCTTCCGATTCAGGCCTCACCGAAGACGAGCGTCGACCATTCTATACACGCAATCCCATGACCGCTCAGGCAACTCCGCCGATGGCAATAACGCCAATTTCGATGGGTTCAAGGCCGAGTGCACCACATCATACCAGGTCAGAGCATGGGAGTGACGGTACTACGAGGACGGGGGGATATGACTCAAGTTTCATAAACCTTGAAACAGGGGCAGCAAAGCCGCAGCAACCGAAAGATCTTACCGATCATTGATAGCTGCTGGGCATTCTGTGCCTGTCAGATCACCTTTTCTTATGTCTTTCTTTTTTCTCTCTTCTGTGATCGAGGTCCAAAACATCTGCATGGGCTCTCAGACATCTTTTCACAAAATCGCTGGACGAAAGTCGGTCTTTTCTTCTCTGAACATGGTATCAACCTTCTACTTGACACCAATTCTGTCCTTCATGCCTTGTATCTCTTTGATCATTGGTGGTATCCTGATTATTTTCATCTTTTGGTTACTTATATGCTATGTTGAAACGTTTTGCCTGTTCAAAGATCTTTGCTTTTCCCTTCCGACGGCCATCCTATATATCTTTCTTTGTTTATATTTATACGTGGCCTCCTTTTCGAGGTAATGTTCTGTCATGGGCGCTTAGAGTGGTCTGAGCGATATTCTCACGATCCTGCGCTTTCTTCTGTTTTCGGCTTGTCGAACATACTACATAATGCTCATCTCGTTCCTCGTGTTCGTCTTGCCGCACCACCACTAGATTTGTATGCCTTCGTCGTTTCAAGAAAGCAGCTATCAAACACCTGGCTGTTGATTCGGTCATCTGATACTAGACATATCATCCAAACTTAACCTGATATTTTTTGTTCTCATAACTGGAGATACGTACAATGCACCTACTCTCTGTATGGGTATGGGAACCGGCAAACTGTGATCTTCGTGATGGGTGTATCTTACCCCTATGAAAATGTGATAAATGAGAGATAGATAATATACAGATGTGCTCGCAATATGTGTTCACTGAGAGCTTGTTAGGCAAGAAGACGAAGAACTCATTTTCCTGCGATGGACGCAAGGGAATTATGATAGGCTTTTCATCAATATAAGATATGCCCATGAGCCGCAAATGACATGATGCTAGGTGTAATGCGGTGACGTGAGCCATAGATCAGACAGACTCGTTCATGTAGATCCCGCTTTCAATGTTAACTTCAGCTTTTTCTTCTCCCCAGCGCTAGCTGTACCGTTAGTCGTATTTGACTCCGCGATACTGCTACTGCTTTCTGCTTTCTTCAGTTTTGAAGGTACTCCTGGTCTTGTATCATCCTTCCCAGTGCCAGAGGTATTGGAGCCACTGGAAGTAATTGGCTCCTTAACCTTTTTCGTCCAAGTTTTTTTCTTTTTTAGAGGCACGCCTTCGTCGGAGTCATCCGCGTGCATAGATCGCTTCAAAGGAGAAGGCTTCACATTCAAATTATTCGATATGCCAGTTGACTCCTTAGTAGGCCCTGCCGTGGATGATGCATTGGAGGTTACACTGGCATTGTCTGCGATTTGTGGTGTCTTGGTCCGGTTTCCTGCTCCCCGCCGTGTACCACCGATTCCCATGCAACGGTCTAGATGTTGTGCCATTCTAGTTGTCACGATATAACGGGGACAATTGGGGCATTTAACGGAAGGAAAAGTTGGTGGCTCATGGTGCGGCACGGCTTTTGCGTTTGAATTGGCCTTATCGCCAATTGCTTCTGTAGGGTTGAGACTGCTATGTACCGAAGGAGCACCTGGTATAGCAGAATTTGTAGCTGGTGGCGGGTTTTTCTTTTTTCGTTGAATTTTGTCTGTGACGAAAGGGACGCCTTGTGCATCAACCCCATCCGCGACTATGGGCGGAACTTTTCGACAATACTTTTTATTTGGATCAGGAAGGGGTCTCGAACCAAGACCGAACGGTGGATATAGCAATCGTGGAAGTCGACAATGCGGGCAGAAAGTCTCCCTTGTCGTCGATAAGGGGTTTCCCCGAAGGTAGACTTTCCCGTTCTCGTAGATAGCTCCCTCAGTCTCTACTCGTATATCGTGCGGCGTTGGACTGGCGGGAGAACCTTCTCCCTCGGCGTTCTGCTGCTGACTCGCTTCCTCCTTTTCCGCGCGCATTCTTGCTATTGTCACGGCGGAGCGCATTCGAGCGGTCTTTTCTTCTCTATGGACTTTGGCGACAACATCGTGTATGATATTATAGATAACATCGTCCAAAATTGTTTGCGTCTGGTAAGCGGTTGAGGTGCTGTTAGTTGCATGCTTGGAGATTGGTTTTGAAGCCAAAAAAAGATGGAAAACGTACGATTTTTGCGACAGTCGAGTCGGAGCTGAAGTCCACATTGTCCTCCATGATTTTGAAGAGGAATTTCTATCCTATATACTAGAGATCGCACACTTGTATCAGATAAGAGCAAAAAAAAGCTTCAATAGGTCATTGCGAGATCTGAAGGATGTGCCGTAGAAATATGATGGCAAGCACTTGATTCAGGTTATACGTACCAGTTGTGATAATGAGGTGGTGCAATAGATTCAATGCCGTCGTCCCTTAGTATGGGCAGAAGAGAATGTGTGCACTTGAAGTGTTTTGCGCCCCCCGTCTTCAATCAAGCAAGTATGAAAGAATGCCAATATCGCGATCGCGAGATCTGACTGCGTGTGCTTCTCTTGGAGAACTGGACGCCGTCGAAGTCTCCCTGCACGAAAAAGAAAGAGGCGCAATGCACGATGCCGATCGCTCAGGGTCAATGACCGTCGAATCAGCAGAAGTTGGGAAGCACGATGGATAGAGCAAGAGAAATGATGAGAAATTGGCCTAGAGCGATGTCGCAAGGTATATGCAAGCTGAAGCTGTAATCCAAAAACTCCACTGATAGATAGCGAATTCAAGGCGGAGCTGACAAGGTCGCAAAGGACTGCTGAGCTGTTGCGAGTCTGACGTCAAAGGGGGAGCTTATGATGATATGTATGTATCCGTACAGTAGTAGAAGATGGCGCAACGAAGCAACGGCTGTCAACTCCAAAGACATGAAAGAAAGGTAACAAATCCGATATAATGCCCCCACAAGCTTCACATGCACCCGAACTCAGCCAGGATAGATTATTGGAGAAATAAAAAATGAGGTTGTCGAATCGTATACTTCGTAACAAAAGCCGGAGGTTTGATCAATTAATTAAAAAAAAAAAAAAAAAATTAAAAAAAGATTGATAAGGAAAGATCTAATCTTATCTTATCTTATCTTATCAGATTTTATTGATCTCCGCGGAGGTCTTCAACTTCAACCTCAACCTTCAACGTCACATCATCATGGATGAAATAAAAAGAGAAACTTCGTCCTCATGGATTATGACGTGGATGTATATTCACTCATTTAAGGGCAGTGCGCGTTGGAGAAGAATATAACCTGTCTTGACAGTTCTCTGGTGATGGATTGGGCTGTGCATCATGATCACAGATTTCTTCAAGCCGCCTGGTTCGAGAAAGCAACCACAAGCGACCTCGAGATCTGCTGCAACAACTACGACAACTAGCCAGACAGCAATCACCAGCAATGGATTATCCCATACCGTTACCCTTCCGCCACTTCGGCCTCAGCATATAGTGGTTCCTGCCTTTCCATTGTCAAACAACAGTGAGCCCTGTTCGCGAAAGAATAAGCTCGTGCTTCCACCTCCGTATGCATCTCCAATATTATCTGCACCTACGCCACATCCAAAAGTCACCGTTCAGCCAATTCAGATGGGCCATATTCTCTCTTTACAGCAAATGACAAGAGCATTGTTACCTGTGAGGTACTCCAACTCACATTACGCTGAGACAATCACGGACACTCGCATCGCTTCAATCTCACGTGCTGCCATCTATAATGACCAAACGGAGACTTTCGATCTAAATCTTCCACTTAAAGCGCATGGCTCAGATAAAGTCGTTGGCGCTATAAAATGTACCCTAGAACCGATTGTGTCGACTGAGGTGCTATCAACCATGCCAATCGCGAATAATCTTTACATCGAAACTTTACTGCTTCAGGCACCGTACAGGAGAAACGGTATCGCGAAGGCACTACTGGATTGTCTACTTTATAGACCAATTGAACCTCTGCAGGATAAATCAAATGACCAGACGTTGTCAGACGAGGATGTATCCGATATAGTGAGGCACTATAACATCCGGACCGTCTCAGCCCATGTTCATGAAAGCAATGAGGACGCCTTAGCGTGGTATGTCACTCGCGGGTTTACCATTCAACCCGTCACCATCGAGGGATATTACCGCAAGATGCGGCCCAGTGGGGCCAAAATTGCCGTTAAAGCACTACACTGGAAATCTCAACCGCGACAACCCCTGATTCCACCGACTGAGAACACCTCCGATGATAGGCCAAATCCGCGGAAGAGGTTAAGGAGCACATGAACAGGAGAAGTGTTCATTTTGCAATCATCGCTACGGACTTTGTTAGTTCAGCTCTCAATCGTCCGGGTTTCGCCTCATCCATTCAGGTCAAAACCGCCTTGGTTGGAAGAAGATAACCTGGCCCCCGTCATCACGATACATAACTATGCGGGACGGAAGGCGCATCTTCTTGGTGCATACTCAATTGCAGAGAAAGACCCCATCTGATGACTGCTTCTCTGCCAATTACTGCGATAATGGCCCTGGAGATTTGAAACTCAATTCCCTACGCTAGCAGTTGATGAGCTACATTCAAGCCTCTGACAACCAAAGCCCAGTTCAATGCTCAGGGGGAATAAGGTATGTGGAACTGTGTCTAGATGTTCAAAGGTTGGGATTTTTTCTCCTAAGTGCCGGAAGAGCGACAGATGGATGTGCGAATACTATACATGCTCACGACACTCTATTGGCTGCCAATTGAGAATTGCGATGGCTTTATATGCCGCCCATATGTGAGCAACAATTCACACAATAAGCCAGACCTCCCGCGACTGCATTGTCTTTGCGAGTGGACTTCTCGGGATATTTAGTACTCTTAGTGGTCCAGAATCGAGCCCATACTTAGAAACATGATAATCATCATCGCCTATAGTGAGGGTTATCCGAATAATTTGGAAGACTATCTCAAAACAGAAAAAGGGTAAACCAGGAGTTGGACAATCTGAAAAATCAGTCCACTATACAAAATTTAGATTGCGGCCAAAGTGCCACATGCACCCTCCAGCCACAACTCATTGAGATCTCGGCATTTTACTCTTGAGTTAGATCTAGAGTTTTGACTGCGCCCTGCCAAATTTGGTGGCCGGACTGCCACGCTCCAGTATCTCTTCGGTTGGAGCGGCGAACTTTCATACTGTGTACATTGGTACCAGTGCGCCTATACCTCCAGTAGCCGTTGAAGGTTTCGATTATGACATCTGAATCATCAGCAATACGCAATGGGTCGGTTTGTTGCGTTTCAGTATGCGAGTTTGCTTCAAGCTGTTCAGTTGAAGAGTTTCCGTGAGCATTTCCGTCATCAGGTGGTTGCACCTGTCGTGACAACTTATTTATGCTTTTTGACCCTGAATTGACTATCGCCCCCGTTTTTGATTTTAAAGAATTATCACGTAGGGCAGTTGATTGACTCTTTGAACAAGGCAGTTCTGACTCATCGCTGTCAGAAAATATCTCAATTATGTCTTTTTCCGCTCCGCGTCTGCGCGCGGGCTCTAAATCGTTCCCTTTGGTCACGGCACCATCGTTGCTGACTGCTCTGGGGCGATTAACACCTGATACACTTGAGGTTTTCTTGGGTTTCTGTCGTTGGAAAACCTCGTGCGGTTGAAATATTCTTTGGCTTCTTGCGGGTTGTTTTTGAGTCTTGCTTGTCTTTGAAGAGAGTCGTAAACCTTCCATTTGAAGAGCAATATCCTCGTTATTTGTATAAGCTTCTGGTATGACGGTCAGATCTTTCATGGCTTGTATGATTGATTCTTCCTCAGACATGCCAGATTGTTGCTGCATCGAGCATTCTATAGTCTGGACTTCATCCTCCTCGATCTCATCACAAGATGTTGAGGTAGTGCGTTTGCTTGACTTCGACAAGGCGGGTGGCTGAGATTTTGGTTCTTGCTGACGCGAGACGGCAACTTCTGACCCCTGAAGTTTTGATTTCTTCTCCCTTTTGCTGGCGCGCTTGCTTTTCCCACTCCCCCGGCGCAACGAGGACTCTCGCTCGGCGAGTTCATTCTTGAGACCTAGACATCTGATATGTAAGCCAAGGATCAGCCGTATGTCACTTTTCTTGAAGGGAACGTTATCATGTCATACCTTCGTAGTTGTAGTCAGAATCAAATGCGGCTTCTATATCGCTAGTGTGAGGTCCATCACGAGAGCTTTGTTCAGAAGTCTTAAGTGGTTTCTTTTGAGAAGTATAGTCCGTTATTGGTCCATCCTGCTGGTCTGAAGTTTGTGTCGCATTGATGGGATCCTGACTTGAGTTGAAGATACTACTTCCTGAAAAAGAGTCTGTCTGTGAAGACGATAACACAGAATTTCTTGGAGCCACCGAAGACTCCGGCTTCTTTGAGGGCGATTTGTGCATGGCCATAGTCCCTGACTTGATCACCCTTGTGTACTTCAATATTGAGCCTTCCTTCATCGACGGATCAAGTACTTTCTTCGCGTACTTCTTCGCTTTTCTTGCTTCGCTCCTCAGTACCTTTTCTTCCGCTGCCTTCCTCTGTGCCTCCTGTTTGGCTGCTTGTTTAGTCCGATACTCTTGCATAATATCCGTCATTCCTAGTTCAGCTAGGAGCTGTGGCACCCAAATCCTTTTCCTTTGTTTGGGGTCAAAAGAAACAGTGCGCACTTGTTGGTTGGTTGACTGTGACGGTGCAGCTTCGTCGTTGATTGTCTCTTCCAAATGCTCGCCATCGTTTGAAGTGTTTGATGCATTTTTTTCTGTCTCTGGGATCTTTTGTTCATTTATAGTAAACCCGACCACTTTGACAGGGAGAAATTCAACCCTGACCTCATCGTACCCATCATCATCGGAGGCCTTCTTCTCATTACAGATGATTGGCACATTTGTATCCTCATCATGGTCGAGGAGAGTAAACAGGGGCCGCTGTAGCAGCATGCGTTGAGTCAATAGGGGTGGGCCGAGTAGGTTTGTCAGTGTCATGGAGCCAGATGCCAATTCCCAGCCAAGAACTTCCTGCGTAAATGTCCTGACTTTCTCTGCGTCAATTACATGACTCCATGTTGTCGCTTCTCGCAAAGCCCTCAATTCTGAAATGTTGGAGACAACAGGTATAGCATAAGCGAGTAAAACCCTCTTGTCGGGAAATGTCTTTGGAATTGTGATGGCCTTGTGCTTGGTCTTGAAGAACCCAGAAGAATTGGTGTGAAGCTCGTCTTCGAGCTGCTGCCTCCACTCTGCTAGCTTGGACTCCTGATCTTCTCCGTCGCTTCGAAAGATTGCCATGAGTCGCTTCCCAAAACCAGCCGCAACGATCTCACCGGCAAGTTTTGTCCCACATTTTGGCACGCCTGCCGGTATATAATCACCTCCGCTAAGCAGTGCAAATAGAATCATTGCTTGCCTGTCCATCTGAACATTCGGCGGATGCCCGTTCTCAGACCGCGTACGATAGACGGACACATGTGTGGCTGCAGCGGAGCCACTGGCTTCTTTCGAAAAATTGAGAAGTGTGACCTCTGATCCAAACATGACAGCATCAATATCCTCAGTCATGACGGCGTCGACGATACCAGCTCTCTGCAGAAGTGAACATTCCGCTTCGGCTTCCCCTGGTGCTCTATGCCAGGGCAAATTGAATGCGTCTAATAGTCTCTGTGATTGGCGTTCCAAAATCCCGCCGCTTGTCCCTCGAACGACTTTGCCTCTCTTCAGATGCGGTCTATCCTTCCCATCGTAGACAAACAGAGGATGAATGGGTAAGCTAGTCAGACGCGTCAGGCGAAACAGTAAAGTGCGCAGCTCAGGGTTAAGCCCGCCTTTACTGGCTTGTATCTGGAACAGCCATATCGATATGTCGATAGCGATTCTGATAGGACGCTTCTTGTCCTGCAAGAAGTGCACGGCAAAGGTCGAGAGCGAAACCCGCTCTCCAGGGCCGATTACACTGACCAGACTGAACAAGCAGATTGACAGTTAACGATGTGCAACGAATGGATGAAGAGGAAAAAAAAAATCGAGCTTGGACTTACCCCGGTATCCCCATAGCGGCAATTCAGTGCGCCAGGCGATGTACGTACAGTACTATCAAATCTTGAAATCCCGCGCAGGGACGACAGCCAAAAATGCACAGCTGCTCGTTCTATACATCGGTCAACCAAGCGACAACGGTGGCGATCATGATGCGCCCCCCTAACAGTCGATCCAAGAAAGAGCACAGCCACCAATGGGTTGAGGTCATCAGCTCTGGAAAAATTTGAAGCGGGTGTTTGTTTACTTGTGGGTGACGGGGCGTTTGTTTTCAGAAGGTTGGCGTAGTGAGATACACTGTACATATCTATTGTACGTATGTAAGCCCCACAACGTCCCACTGGCCACGGATTACATGAATATTCACACTACCAAGGCATATTGCGCCCTGCTCTGCGCTGAAGCTGAGAAGAGAATTGGACAGATAGGATTGCTGAATGGACTTGTCTACTACTGTATGTACATTCATCTCTTCGCAATCAATTAGTTCCAAGTTCATCATCCTGTCACTCACTGCTGGCCTTCCTCAAGCGAGGTTCCATGCGCGCAATCAGGCGGTGCGGAAATGCAGTTTGATAGCTTGCACCACAGCATCAGGGGCAGATCGAGATCAGTCGGGATCTACATGGTGTTCGCAGCAAATTTACCACCTTCTTAAGGTGGAAAGAGGTGCTTGCCAGAATGCGCAACTGTGTTTGGTGCCACGTTGCGTCTAGAACACGCTTCAATTCGTCATAGAGTCCACTGACATCCTCCACTGCGATACGACTCGTCTTCTCTGGAATTGGTTCATGGAAGAATCAAGGAAGATGAATTGCTTTGTCTCTGCAAGCTTTTGCGCGGAGAGCATTTGACATTCTCCTTGAACGGCTTGTTTGCCGTTCTTTGCTGGTGGCGGTTCACAGAGGTCTGTGTCTCTCTGTTGTATTTTTTCTTCAAAGGCTTATTTCGCCCAGAGATCAAGGGCCTCCTGTCAGGCCCTTAGTCCAGTATTATAGGGCTGCATAAGGGGCCAGTTGGCAAATCCTCTGATGCGAGGATTTCGATAGTTTTACTCTGGAGAGTCAAGTACTTTGGGGCTTGCCCACATCAGCTCCATAGAACTTCACGCAAACTTTCAATCCGGCGGTCAAAGTGGGAAGTCCCGGTTGATACTGCAATCTGGATGTTGCTCAAGTCATTGCGGGATGGACTTGTGCGAGGGCAGCGTTTGACTCTTTCCAAACTCGCTCCAGGACCCCCTCATCCTTCATCCCGCATTCCTGATGAATCCCCGGTCACTCATGGCGTGCTACGGCTTCCCGTGGGCGACGCGTTATTAAGATGACAGGAAGATACGGTCACATTGCAGATCGTCTATCATCAGTCATGTTTAGAATGCACCCGAATCAGTGACAGCGCAAAGACACTTGTAGCATTGAAAGCGATGCGAGTACCAGCATACAGGGACCTGAGAGACTGCTGTGTATTTGAAATTGACAAGACCACTTGCTAATATCCAGGTCAGGGTATACGATGAAATGCACGTTTCTGGACCGTACGACAACTGACAGGAAACCGGGCAGTTAGCCCGGGTCATGGCCGCCATCTCAACATGCGGTTGTTATCTCATGCGCCACAGGGAATGACCAGATGTTCGATTTCCTGTGGGACTTTGGCACTGCCATGTTCTGGCCGAATGCCGCTTTCATAACGTCACACGAAGGATATGAAGGATTCATCATAAGGTTGCTTTGATGTTACCCAGTATCATTGGCCTTTTTTTTTTGAGAGATGACGCTTTCGTTCTGCAACGCTCGTTTTCTTTCTCTCATACACACCCGAGTTCAAGAAACGCCAGTGGGCCCTTCATCAGGATCCAAAGGTTCATAGTGTGGAGTTATTTGCTTGCGCCCCACCCACAAGCTGATCGCTGAGCGAGTTTAAATATAATAAGACTGCCAGCCAGCTCTGACGTTTCGCCATCTCGAATGAGAAGCAAAACCCCTCTCTTTCAACCTCATCAGAGACTGCTCTGAGACAGGAAACTATTCTAATATACATTATCTGGGGTGCTTCCATACCCATTCATCATACTTACCACATATTTCTGCATTCGGTGGCCCCATCACAGTTTCTGTTCCTTCACAATTCCTTTGACGTCAATTGGTCAAAGGTACTGTAACCATGAGCTCATTAATGACCCGGTTGCTTTCAAGCTCCTCAACTTCGTCGAAATCATCAAGAAGTTCAAAATCATCGAAAGGCTCAACTCAAACAGCAGAGTCATCCGTCATACCGTCTTCTGAAGAAACTCACAGCAGAAAAAAGAGCGATGCTAGCACCGGCTCATTTTCTTTCAAGAGGCTGTCTTATAGAGACTCTACGAGAAATGCAAATACCGCCCTCGTGCGGCAACCAAGTGTACTGGCTTCTCCTCCTCCATCACCTACTTATGAACTAAAAGATCCGCTTCCAAATGACGCGGGTAGCCTTGACGGCCTTCTAAATTACCACCTG
>AZGZ01000003.1:650953-677861 GCA_001636715.1 Ascosphaera apis ARSEF 7405 | reverse complement strand
ATGTTGTGTAGACATTAAACGTGATACCTACACCTCGAGTATCGGGCTGTTTCATCAACCACCAGGATTCTCGGTGATTCTTTGAAGTGACAGCAGAGCACAGTATCTCGATCTGGTTCGAGTCCTCTTTCCAGCTTCCAAAAGGAATTCTTGAAAAGCTATTTGCAACAGGCGCACACGTGGGATTTCAGGTTTTTAGAAAGAAGCGTATGCGATGAGAAGGCAAGCCTCCGCACGTCTTGGTGTCACGGCGTATCAACGTGTCGAGCAAGTCAAGACCTGATATATATCCTCCACTACCAAATCAATCCATAGACTAAGATTGAAAGGCAAGAGCATCTTCGCACCTCAATAAGAGCCGATGTCTAGTCAAACAGGAATTGCATTTCGCCGTCAAGGCAAGGCGAGTCACATACATAGTTGTCGCAGCAGATCTTTCCTTATAGCAGCATGGAGAAGATGACATCATTGACCCTGAGCGTATAACGAGCAAATTGCACTCAATGGAGAAGATCGACCGGCGATAAAACCGACAAAATGACACTTGGGACTGTTCCAATCGAGCTGTAAGAGAGAATCTCAAGCTTCACAAGCTTCATGAAGTGTCCTACTCCTGTAAACCTTGAAGAAATCCCTGTAGTCATCCCCTGTTGATAGAGAGCTGTAACCAATGCGGTCCGCTGCCCCGCCCCGACCTGACCTACGCACCCAATTCCACGCCCACGACAAAGTCTTGACTCTGATTATTGACTGGAGGGATAAATAATAGAGAATCTGGCATAGGACAGACAGAACAGACTGGTATATATCACAGTCAGAGGCATCGCCTGGTGTATCAGAAGCAGTGGGTTGTTCACTTTTTCCAGACAAGCCATTTGAATAGCGACACAGGACACTGGCAGTCAAAAGAGCTAACCAACGGCGAGGAATCCGTCGGCGCACCAGCGATACAAGGCACACATCGTCCGAAACTCATCATCCCTGAGTCGGGTTTTATATATCATATAAGCCTATATAATATTGCGTGAAGGCAGTTGGGACATCGTCACTATTCCTCCCATACTCCTTCATCATCATCATCGTCATCCGGGTCTGCTTGCGTTGCCCTATACGTTCAGCTCAACAATATATCACACTCCATCGCCATGGCTCTGCCAAAGAGAATCGTTAAGGAGACAGAACGCCTGATGGCCGAACCGTGAGCATCCCACTGCATCGAATCAAATCATGCTCGTTCCGGCAGACTCAATAGCTTTTACTAACGCACCATATTCAAGTGTTCCCGGCATCAGCGCAGTCCCCCATGAGGATAACCTCCGTTACTTTGATGTTACCATCGACGGCCCTTCTCAATCTCCATACGAGGGTAAGCATGTGAAGGTCCTTTCTCCACAAAGAGGGGCTACATAAGTCGATGGGCTATGTCTGCTTTGATCTGGCGCTGCACATCAAATACTGACCCATTTGCGCAGGTGGCGTTTTCCGACTTGAACTGTTCCTTCCGGACGACTATCCCATGACGCCTCCCAAGATCCGATTCCTCACTAAGATCTACCATCCTAATATCGATAGACTAGGCCGTATCTGCTTGGATGTCTTGAAGAGTACGTTACGTTTGCTGCAGAGTTCAGAATGGGCAAGAGATGAAAAAAGAAAAAGGTATACATCCAGAAGCTAACAGCATATCTCAATGCACAGACAACTGGTCTCCAGCACTACAGATCAGGACCATTCTACTCTCTATTCAAGCTCTGCTCGGCGCGCCTAACCCAGACGATCCACTTGCACCAGAAATTGCGAAGACATGGAAGGAGAACGAGCCCGCTGCCATTGAGACCGCGCGGGAATGGACGAAGACGTACGCCATTCCCAAGCAGGAATAAATGAGAATGGGCAAAGACCAGGATTGCTGGGATAAACTTCGATATGACTTGCAATGATGGACTGATTGATTGTTTTGCTTGATTGAACGAGCCTGTAGCCCGCGAGTCTTTTTTTCTTTGTTCTTTTCTTTTCTTCATTTGTCTTGCTCCCTATGTCTATTCATCTTGAAAGCGTTGATTTTCTTTCTCCCGCTATGCCTGACTTCAAATGACTGCGAATCATGTTCTGCAAGTAACCCGTCTGGTTTTCAGCATTGGTGACGATATGGGTTATATTAGTGGTGGTTTCCTGCATCTGCTTCGCCACAATTGCAGCCCAGCTTGTCCCTGTTCCGTTCTGTCCCTGCCCTGTCCCTGCCCTGTGCTGTGCTGTGCTATGCTGTGCTTCAGTCAGCCCTGTCCCTGTGCAGAGCTGATTCCCGTCTCATAATTTATTTCTAGAACAGAAATCCACTCGCCAAATAAATCCAGATAGCCAGTCACAGCCAACCAAGGGCTGGTACATCGCCGCCGTAGCTCCACCGGGCAAGGGAGAAGCTAAAAAAGTTGCTTGAGAAGTCAATCGGATCAAGCCCTGTACTCCTTCAGGGGAAGATTGAAAAGGAAGAAGAAGAAGGAGAAGAGAAGGTCGAAGTCAAGGGCGAAGGCGAGATTTATATCTGTCACATATATCACACATCGTCTCGTTCATTTCACTCATTGCACTCCATCGTATCAAATCCGCAGCTGTTGTCGCATCAGTACAGCACAGTATATAAATATATATATCTGTCTATCCATTCATTACGAGGAAATGACCGCAAACACAGCATCATCTTCTTCTCAAGAACAGCAGCAACAGGTTCGCGCACCGGCAGTACAGGCAGAAGAGACTCTCAAGATGGCGTCACAGCAGCTTCAGGATCGACCAGAGCAGACACAAGAACAATCCTCACTCTCGTCACCGACAAGCACCACTACTACACCGGCCGACTCCCCATTGTTCTCAACCACCTTCATTTCCCCCGAAGTCCAGGCTGCGCTTCCTGAAGGCTACACATTGCGTCCTCTACACCGCTCTGACTTCTATAACAGCTACCTCGATGTTCTCCGTGTCCTTACTACCGTCGGCGAGGTCTCCTACTCTGGCTGGTCGGAGCGGTACGACTGGATGAAATCACGAGGGGGCGAGTATTTCCCTATAGTCATCTGCGACGACAAGGGGAAGGTCGTCGGTACGGGCACTTTGCTTGTTGAGAGGAAGTTCATTCATAGTTTGGGCTCTGTTGGGCATATTGAGGACATCGCTGTTGATACGCATCAGCAAGGGAAGAGACTGGGCTTGAGGCTGATTCAAGCTCTCGATTACGTTGCCGAGAAGGCTGGTTGTTATAAGGTGAGCTTCGCTATTTGAATCGCATCCATTCGCCAGAAAGGCTTGTCAGGGCTAATTCCGTTCTTCCTAGACCATCCTCGATTGCTCCGAACATAACGAGGGATTCTATATCAAGTGTGGTTTCAAGAGAGCCGGTCTTGAGATGGCTCATTACTACTGAGTCGAGAGTATGGAGATACGAAAGGGCGAATGAGACTCGATAGATCTGTACTTCCGAGACGATTTGAGAGGGGAGAGGCCAATGGCTTCCACTGACAGGAGACTATGATACATGCACATTAATCTATATCTACTACCATATTGGATAATACAAACACTTAATTCTCTACAATTGACTATGGCATTGCGAGGACTTAAGTGTTTCTGCTGCATGTTCAACTGGCATCAACTCAGTATCACATTGAGACATGCTCTTACATTCGGACCCTCTGGATCTTGCAAATGTGATGAAGGATATGTTTCATGCAGCATTTAACTCTGCTCTGTAACTGACGAAAGAAGATTTCGAACAGACAAGCCGCAAATCCATCCAAAAACCGAATTCCAAGATCCGTGCTAATCGAGGCTTGAGATCGAAGAAAATATTGCCGAAATGACAGAAACGATTGATTGGATATCAGAGGTACTTTAAAGGATGAGAGGTATGAAGGTAGAGCGATTAAAGGACATTCTCAAAGGATAACAGGTATCGATGTAAGGCGTGAGATGCATCCTTTTTGTCTCTTTTCGGACCAAGCCAGGATCAAAGATGGCGTCTGTGCGAAAAAAAAAAGAAAAAGGTATATTTATGTCATGCGCGTTATTTGATTCTCTGTTTCTTTTATTATATCCTTTATGCGGTAGGAGCAGGGTTCATCTAAAGATGAGCTATGTCAGTACAAGTTCGCAGAAGCAGAGAAGGCAATTGAAAGTAAATGTTGCTGTCGCAGTAATATCCGCAGTTGTGGCGTAAAATGATACAGCGGCAAGGACACCATGGCAGCCGTACGGAGCACAAGTGTATTGCAACTATCGGATAGAACGGAACCAGCAACACCCATCTTCCCATCGCCTGAGACGATTATGCTGAGTTGAAATCGTACCTTGCGCTTGCCACCGGTCATCGTAACGTTAACGAAACGACGGGTGTAAAGGAGACGCTTGTAGGCGCGACCCTTGGGGGTCTTGGCCTTCTCCTGGGGCTCGACCTGCACGGGGCATTAGTTTCACTGCTGCACAGGGTAATAAACAAAACTGTGCGAGTGACGGCTGGATGGCGATCTCTAGAAACTAAATGCGATCTCGTGCTTGTCCTTGACGAAGTGGTGCTCCCGTATAAGAGACGAAGAGATGTGACGAATTTGACGTGTTGTAGAGTGTCAAGTATAGGGCCTGACTATCGATATGAAGATGTTGATTTCGGCATGATCTTGGTAATATCCCAAAAAAGGTGTATAATCGTTGTTGGCCGTTGGCTGAGTCTTTGTCGACATCGATGGCGGTAGACCAGAATTTCTCTTATAGCCGTATATATATCATATCATGCATCAAAAGCTCGTTGACGAGAGCCCGAGCAGTCTGTATATCATTTTGTGTCGCATATGGCGCATCATTTCTTCGCATCTTCACATCTTCGTCGTCATAACCTGGCCGATCGTTTTTCTCGTCTTCATTTCCGTCTTCATATTGTCGCACTTCTGCCTCCAGTATCGCCGTCCTCAATCCAGCCGTCCACCTCGCGATCGATTGGACGTTGTTGCACTGACCTTGGGGGTCTGAGACTTGACTTTACCCGCACGAGCGAGAGATCCGTGAACTTTACCCATGATGAATGAAAAAAGGCTTCGTTAAATCTGCAAAATCGACGAAAAAGACGATGTTAGCACTCCGTGGTCTTTTCTTCTCCTCCGTCTTCCGTTTTCTCGATGCGACGGGCAAACCCGGCAGAGCAGCGTCTCCTCCAGACTGACCAGCACAAGCAATATCACCAGACAAAAATCAGGCAGCAAAACGAGGATAAATTCAAAATAGATGTCAGTCACACTCACAGTCTTCTTTCAAAATATGCGGCGTTGGTTGACCTAGACGGAACTGGCTGGAGGGGAGGGGGTGTGAAAGACTCTGAATCTGACTCTTCTGGTGAGGGCCCTGCGCGGACTGGGTTGCTGGGCGGCCGTGCATTGTTTGCCGCGTCTGGTTCCGCCGTGCACGGGATTTGTGACGCTTGGCGCTGCTGGGCTGTGGCGAATCAGAATCATCCTTAGCGAAGGTGCCAAGACTAAATGACGGATATGGAAGGTCGGCGGGTTGTGCCCTAAAAAGATGAATTGGGTAATCGGAGAGACTTCGGCCCGTAAGGACTGTCAGTCCAGGGGAAGGGAAAGGTGAAGGTGAAGAGGGAAGACTTCAGGTATGACGACAAGGGGGATGAAGGGTGCTAGAAGGGTGCTAGACAGGAGGAATGGGGGAGGCATGGGGAAGATTAAGGAGGTGACGGTACAGGCATTGCTGTCATAGGCAAGAGAGACACGGAAATGTACGAAAAGGGGCCAAGGGAGCAATTGGAGAATCATCTAACTGTAAGGGGACCCCCTTTTCTTTCTACGACTGTAAGCAGCAATGTCTGGAGGTCTCATATGCTCCCCAACTTATCCAGCTACGTATTCCGTACAGGGAGCACTCAGAATGAATATCGTCGGCTGGCTCCTCCTATTGTCGAGTCATATTGAAGGGGATTTGACAAGAAGCACTCCGGTAGTGAGATATATGACGACATGGGAGCAATTGTCACAAGAAGCTTCACATTGACATCCGCTATCGATTGATCCCCTAATCTCTCTTCGCTTTTCATGTTGTCGACTTTTGTTCCATACAATGCACGACTGGCACAATTCGTACAATCCCTGACCTTCTTTCATGTGAATTTTCTGGCCTGGACACTGTCGCGTCGAATGATAGTAGCGCTCTGACTGAAATGCAAAACGTTGATGTGTAATTTGTGATATCATTGCTTGAGGTGAAAAAAGAAGTAAAGAAAAAAAAAGAAGCAGGAGGTCGAAGTCAAGGGTGTGAAATGGAGAACGGGTGACGGTCAAGGCGAAAGGTGATTAAACGACAACTCGAGGGCATCATCAGTCCTTATGCTTCTAGGAGGAAAGAAAAACGGGATGAGAGAGAAATCAGGTCGTTCATCCTGACGCGGGTTCATTTGAATTTCAAAAAAAATCTCTGCATTCCTTTTTTTGGCTTTTCAATTCTGCTTTTCTTTAACGAGAAGTAGCAGCGACCTTAGGAGCGGCACCCTTGGAACCCTGCTTGCTGGCAATGGGGCCCTTCTTGCCACCCTGAGCAGCCAACTTGGCCTTGTCGGCCTTCTTCTTCTTCTCGAGCTCGGCCTTCTTAGCCTTGCCCTCCTTAAGAGCGGCCTGGCGGTTGGCAAGACGAGCCTCAGGGCGCATGTTTCGTCGCTCCTTGATGACGTCTAGGGAAGCACCAACGACGGCACGCTGGGACTTGACAGTACGGCGAGTGCGCTTCTTGGCGACCTCCTGTTGAGTGTGAGAAAAAGAGTATTGGTTAGTTCTGTTTCGTGATATTTGTCGAGCTGGATCATGCGCTATATGCGATGCGATGGAATATGTCGATCTCGGATGATAATAAATGCCTGAGGTGTATCTTTAAATGTGATAATCGACTTGTAGAACTCGTGAAAAAAGCCGTCTTTAAATTCGCGATGGTCGTGGTGTTGATCTTGCGTGATCTATGCGTATTTTCTCGTATCCCAATGCTTCTGGTTGAGGATTGTTGTATTCTCAACCGGCTTGTTCCTTTCCAATATGGTGGTCGATGTCGTATGCTCAATTCAATATTGTAAATTTGTATGAAACGTGGTTCTCATGTCGTCTCCATGTCGCAATCATCATCGCATCGCATATTGTCGCAGAATCCAACAGCATTTCAAGGTATTGTATGATAAAGTGAACGTACTTCGGAGATACCCTTGCGGTGCTGTCTTCTGAAGAGAACAGTCCAAGCTATCCGGCGAGGGTTCTTGCGCTGAAGGAAGAGTGACTCGGACTTGCCGTTGGCGAAACGGAAGATCTTGCTGTCACCACGGACGTAGATCTTACCCTGTTGTTCAAAAAGAAAAGTCGTATATCAGCTTCTGGTCATGATCCTAACATGACTCTCTTTGAGGTCTCGTATGAAATCCTCCAATGTCGCAAGTTGGCCCGCTGTTGTGCTTTTTTCGATCGCCGTTTTGTCGCTGAGTTTGACTGTGGTGTATATGTCTCTGCATCAAGCCTGGATTTGGTGTCGCACGCTTATATCCTCAAACTCCCAAAATGCCGCGCAAAAAGGACTCCTCTGACTTCAAATTTGCGATATCTGCCCTCCCAACAGTATTTTCCCATTTCGCACGCTTTCTTAATGCCCCGCACAGCATCGCAGCAGGCCAACAACGCAACACCCAACTCCCAGATCCCCAAAACGCCAGAACGCAGTCATGACCACATACCTTGCCAGGGTAGATCTTCTGACCGCTGAAGGCATCGTCGTAGGTCCGCATCTTGAAGTCGACTCGTCGTTGATCTGACGGAGATGCGTGTGGTTGTCGAGTAAGGGCCGATGGACGGGTTTAACGTGAACTTCTGCTAATACTAGGGGCGTCTCCTCCTCGAGCCTGTCCGAATTGCTCGCGGGAGCGGAGAATGGGCGGGCGGTCTGGCGTAACCCAGGTTCATTTTTGGAAATTAGGGTTTCTCTTCTGTTTCGGTGCGGGTCTTCGCTAATTTGTGCGGTCACGTGATTAATATGTTGGCATTTTATAGGGGTCTACCTCTACGCCTGGTCTATGTAACTGTACATGAAATGGCAACTTGATATTGGGTTGGACATAACGATATCTACAGTGAGAAGAAGTACGACGGTGTGGTTATTGCTGTCATCAATGAAGAAGTGAATGATGCACGGGCAATTGATTGTATCTGCTGGAAGGAATATGGCTGTCAACCCCAATGTATGGTGGAGGGGAAATCCTGCTAGGTGATGTTCATACATGCCATGGCCCGCCAGATAGGCATCGTTACATACTGTACTTCGGCAGAGACCCGTTGATTGCTGGTATTCTCGTCCCCTGTATCCGTGAATCGCTGTTCAGGAATGGCGAGTCTCTGCATTACTCCCCCCAGAGCCAGCTAATACAGCCGACCATTCAAATACACATCATGCAGCAACAAAACAGCCGGCACGATTTGCCCCAGGATCAAGGAAGCGTAGAACGCCAATTTCTCCTGCTTCTCGGCATGTCTCTTCCTATTTTCAACACCCAGTCTGACTCGGTCTCGGTCCCTGCTTGGCTTCCATATCTGTAAGCCCCTTGCGCAAGCCATACTTTCCCACATCATCAACTTGTAGTCACGGCAGGCCTGTTCAAGGCGCTGCACTGTGACATGGTGATAAAAGGCGATCGTGGCTGATATCAAACAGCCGAATGTTTCCATGTAGTTATTCCTTGACAGACACATGAAAGCTCGAAGACAGAGAGGCATGAGCAGAAGTTGATATGGCTCCATGATGCAATGCAGTCCAACAATTCGTGATAATAGAACGTGTTTGTTCGATCTGTCTTCAAAAAGTCGATTGTATGCAGTTCAAAAAAATGTTCATTCAAGAGATGTAATCGAGATTGGCGCCTCAAACAAGGTATGCCTTGCGAAGAGGAGCTTCCTTCAACTCATTGGGAGTCCGACCATCTTGTAGCTTGATCGCTCACATATAAAAAGCCCCGTGTTCTCGGTCATCGCAATGACCCAAGGGGATATCTTTGTCATCATGAACATGAGCGCGGTCAGCTGCATGAATTATCAGAGCATTGGACATGATTCGGTAGCCGACTGAAACATTCAATCTGATGCAATGGCGAGTTCGCCAGGATAGTATTCACTTGACACCTTTTCCCAATCTCCCCTTTCTTTTGTGCCGTCGAAGACTAAACATGAACATTAACAGCATACCATCTGCCGACTGGATGCTTTGTATGAAGTAAAGATAAGGTTAAGCTACCCGTCGAGCCCTGCAGCCACAGGGTCCAAATATAGATCCGTCAAACCCACCCCCATACAATTGCTTCTCTTCCATACGAGCATACGGACTGCGCCATTACACGGGCATGAGACATCTCTGAAGTTTCTGTTATTAAAAATTGTGTATGAAATACGGCATAGTCAATTATGTCCAGCGATATCCTCTCTTGGACTCGTCGCCTTATGTGTGCTCTCCCAAATGCGTCGCCGCTGTTGCTTCGCTAGCACACGATCTCGTACTTCATCGTTAATGCCGAAGATATCGTCGGCGTTTAACGCAAGCGCAGACGCACTCCCTTCGCCTGTAACATACATTATATTCTCCTCCCTTCTCCGCTGGGCTGCTATTCTTGACATTCTTGAAATCGCCTCGTATCTCAGAAATGCCAGCTCGTGGAAATATACGACAGCCAGGCGCAACACGAATTCTCGAAATGGCTTCAAGTAATTCGCATCCCCGCGGCACCATATCGAAAATAACAGTCCGTAGAAGTTTCCGACAAGAAGTATTGATGGGAAGCTGCGCGTCGCAAGGATGTAGCCCTTGATTTCCTCTGGTGCTCGCGCGGTGGCCGCGAGCGTTCGGTGAAATAGCCACATGAGGACACTGATGTCTGCTTGGAGGGATGGTCCATCTGCTTGTTCGCCTGTAGCTTTGGAGAAGACGGCATCTTTGAGAAACCCATTTGGGCCTCGTACGGCATTCAGATTGTGCAGGAACGTCTGCATAAGCCACCGCTTCGTCATGAGTTCCATCAGAACGGTGATCGCCAGTGACAGATGGACCCGCACAATGTCAAACTTCGTCGGGTAACGTTTAGACATCGTACTCGCAAATCACTGAAATGTATCTGGCTAATTCCAAAGCCACGCCAGCAGTGACTCTCGTTTCTCGTTCTGATAGCGAGCTGTGCAATAGTGAAAGTGGAACACTGAGAATGCAACAATACCAGAGACCATCCAAAGTGTGATCTCTCTTGTCTTATCAACGCCGTATTTGGGGGGTTGTGCAGTGTATCATCTTAGTATGCCGATGGAAGAATCTGTTTGAGAGGTGCAATGTATACGGCAAGCTTGATACTCCACGCCACACAAGTCTGTGGCATTCTTCTCAAGCTTACTGTTGAAAACCATTGCACACCGGCCCAAGAGGGAGAAGAGTAATGGTATAGACCATTGTTCATACCATCCTCAGATTCACTGTATCATCAGTGATGCCTCGATATTGAAGATACATTCGACGGACCGTTAAGAGCTTGCAGCTATCATATAGCAAAATCCCCCTTCTCAATTATGAGGTTTGATCTCGCCACATTACTCATTGATAGGGACAAGCTCAATCTTTGGTGTCACATACATGGCCAGAAGCACGCAACTGAGTATCTGAGTGTCTGATGAGCTTCACGGCAGCAAGAGTTGTTTCAAAGTATGACAGCGGATGCCCCACCTTCAGCAATCGAAAACCCCCACCTTCAGTCGATGCTGGCTCGCGCCGGGATGGAGCTCATGCGGGACTGGCTGGTTCTTGGGATTCGATATGGTTCGTTTACGTCGTGGAGATCGTCCCGCGGTTGAGGTGATTTTCGTGCTGCTTGCTCTCCTGCTCACGGCCACAAAAGCATCATCATTCGCCTTCAACAATTAACAAGAGCAGAGATCATCTTCAATAACATATTCTGAGGTCTGTTCTAGCATTCACGAACAAGGAGCAAATCTAATCCCCCATCATTCAATCATGCCGTACTTCAAGGGTTATCAGGGCAAGCAGTTGTTCTTCACGAACAACCAGCCCGAAACTGCCCAAGCAAGCAGCGTGTCACTGCTGTTCATTCATGGCCTAGGAGCCTCTTCCTCTTACTACTTCCCCATTATTCCCTCCCTGACGGCAAAGGGATACCGATGCATCACCATGGACACATATGGCAATGGTCTTTCCACATATACTGGTGCTGAGAACTCTATCAAGACCATCGCCAATGATGCTCTAGCTCTTTTGGAGTCACTGAATGTCACCAAGAACGTTGTTGTCGTGGGCCACAGCATGGGAGGTATCGTTGCTTCTCATCTACTAGCTACAGATAAGAAGAATCTCTTTGTTGGCACAGTCTTGCTGGCACCTAGCCATCCCGGCCCAAATATCACTCAGGCTATGGATGAGAGAGTTGCAACTATTGAGAAGGGTAAGTTGCTGTGATTTGTTCCAAATTATACCTCATGATATGAATTGTGATGGCTGACACGGCTTTCAGGAGGCATGGAGATTCTCGCCAATACCACCCCCAAGGTTGCTTTGGGCAGCGCCGCAACTCCCCTTGCCCGTGCCTTCTTCCGCGAGTTCCAAATCAGAAATGATCCCAAGGCTTATATTTCGCTCTGCTCAGCCATTGCAAATGCCGATGTTCCCGATTATGCCTCTATCAAGAAGCCAGCATTGATCCTTGTTGGAGATGAGGACAAGAGCTTGAAGGGTGTCGAGCACATTGCCCTCGAATATGGAACACCAAAGGGAGAGAAGGAGATGAGGTTGTTGCCTGGAATTGGCCACTGGCTCGTGCTTGAGGCACCTGAGCTAGTCTTCAAGCATATTTCCGAGTATTTGGACAAGATTACTGCATAAAAAAACTGAGGTATCACCATATCTCGAACAATGACGACATCCGCACGATGATGTTAACGAAAAAGCATAGCTGTGAAAACGAATGGCATGGATAGCTTTGAACAATATGATTCAGATTATCTTAATCTAGGCCTACCATCTTGTGTCTTGGTACCGTTGATAACTGTCGCGAGTCGACGAGAATTTGGCTGCGATGAAAAGAACTTTCAAAATGGACTTCAAATTGTTTTCCAAACATTTTCCAGCAGCACCTAGTAGATAGAAGCCATTCCAAGCTCTCCGCTGTTAGATTCCCTTTTCCCGGCCGAACTTTGGCGTACATATGTCAACAATGGCAAGAACTTTCGAAAAACATGCTCTGCCACGGTGTCAATGCTCAGGGCTGCAATTCGGCTTGATGACGTTTTGGTTTCAATGCATGCCATTACGCGCAAGCGGATCGATCGGGAGCAGTGAGGCACAACGATGCTTTTCTCCAAATAGTACATCATCTTCGAAAGTACCTTATGAATATCAATGGGCTAAGTTAATGCTTAGGCACAGGTCAACGACCGAGCAAGGGGGCACGGCCCACCTTGTCTGTGTGAGGATGTGAGAATCCGCATGTCTACACACGTTCAAAGTACTTGTAAGACGCCGTATCTGCGCACGTTGGACTGTCATGTAAGGATCAAAGTTGTCAGTGCCCGCATCAAATCGTTGATTCCTAACTCAAATGAGACACGATGTCCATCTCCATGCATCATGAACCCCCTTTCAATGTTTGAGGCCACCATTGAAACAGAGAAACGGGCCTCATTCATTGTGGCTGCTCTACGGAGGTCCAGATCATAATTTTGCTGTTTGTTTTCTTTTTCTTTGCCCTTTCTACAAGGCCTCGACGAACAGACGTGTCATGGATGTTCTTGCTGGCACTATGGAATTCAATCCACTGGTTCTAGAGACAGGATCGTCGCCAGGTTGCTTCCGTCATGGAAACACAAGCTGCGCAATTGGTCTCGATGTTGGCCCAGTTCAGGAGAAGAGTGATTTGTTATATAAATGAATAATTCTCACATTGATGCTAATGGGCTTGGACTTTCAAACCTGTTCTTCAATTGAATTCACATTTTGTGAAAGAGCTTGCATCTCCCTCTAATTGATTATCGTCCTTCCCGCATCATGCATGTTCAAAGTATTTGGATTGTGGCCTTCCTAGGGTCTTTAGTATGCCCAACGACTGCGTCACTTTTCTGGTTCAGTTTGTAAGATTCATGTTTACTGTGAGAAGCACACGATGTACATTTCGCTGATATTCTCTTTGCGCCAAACAGTGGTGATTCATACTCGGATACCGGGTTCAATGTGCAGAAGCTTCCAACCCCTGAAAACCCTATGGGCAGCATGGATTTGAGTGAGTATTGTCAACGCCCCTATTCAATGATATCTGTATAAATCTGAGTATTGAGCAATTGTCGCAGATCCAAATGGCTATGAGAATTATATCTATTTTCTCACGACGCAATTCAATAAAACGACGGTGTACAACTACAATATGGCGCGCTCCGGGGCCTCAGTTAGCGAGAAATTGAGCCATAACAAGAATGACGATCTATTGCAACAGGTCCAGACATGGACTGATATGATTGGGGGTCCATATAAAATGCTACGGCGTGGAACTCCAGCTTTGGCTTCGTTTTGGTTTGGCACTAATGAGTGAGTATCCAGGTATCGTTTGTAACCGCAGTTCAGAGGCTAAATTGACAATCTTCAACAGTATTGATTTGGGAGTCCAGAAAAATCTTGACCGTGAAAGCTATCTATCAAATGTTATGGATACTTATCGACAAAAAATCGAAGAGATACGCTCTCACGGAATCAGTAACATTGTTTTGATGAACGCTGGAAACATCACACGCACGCCTTCAGTCATTGAAGCCTACGCAAATAACTATACACGACTACGGCAACATGCTTTGATGAATGCCGAGTTCAATAAAAAACTCAAGGCAATGTACGAAAGTCTGAAAGCAGAACATAATGATGTGAGTTCACTAAGATGAATCCCATATGTACTGTAGCTCGCTAACAAAAGCTGAACCGAGCGACCCAGACGAAATTCCTTCTCTACGACTCATTCAGCTTTTTCAATAAAGTCTTAGATGCTCCTGAGGACTACAATTTCAAGAATGCCACCTGCGTTGATGACGCTGAAGAGCAAAGAAACTTCTCCTTGAATGCTTATAAAGAAACACTAGGGTGCCCCTGGAGGAACGATTTACATCCGGGGAGGAGACTTAATTATTTCATGGCAAAAGACATGTCGGCAACGGTCCTTCAGGAGCTCAGGATATGGAGTTGAAGATAATTCGATAAATGCTTTTTTTGATTTCGTCTTCTAGATAATTCAATGATAGATGTCTATGTTATGTTGTATGTCTTTTCCGCAAAACATGATCCATGAAGATTTGATAAACACAATATGCCCAATTATATGCAGAAATAACCGCTCTGGAACAAACGTTTTATGCCTTTTTAAGCCAGGATACCGACTTTCATCAAGTTAGTCTGTACATGCCCATATCGACTCATGGCAATGCGAAGACCAAGGTCCCCGCCCACCCTATATATTTATTGCGTTTCCGCTTGCTTCTCATCCTCAACGCTCCCCTGCTGCTTTTGCTCGGTTTCTTCAGCATCAACCTCCTGCTCCCAATCATCGACAACTTCTTCGGCTTTTTGACATCAGACTCGACTGCCTGTGACTGCTTCGCACTCTCCATCTGCTTGCTCCTACCCACATTGCTTTTCAACACCAAAGCACCGAATCGGCCATTGCCAAAGGAAGGTCCAGTCGCTCCGATTGTTGGTGTTGAGAATCCAAATGGAGAGCCAGCAGGACCTGTCTTCTTTCTAGCAACTTGTGCCCATCCTCCACCACCACTGTGCTCCTCTGCACCAGCACCGCCGTCGCCGTTTATTGCTTCACGCTCTGCAGACGCTTTGACAGCCGCTGTAGCCGCTGCAGCCGCGCGCTTCAACTCCCGTTCCTTGGCGCGTTCACGATCACGCATGCGGATGCCTTCAGCGACAGAGATACCGCAGATACCTATTGCGACTGGTCCATGCTCCTGGAATGACAAAGGGGCAGGGGGAAGCCATTTAAGTGATTTGTACACCTCGACATAGCGATGTGGCTCAGGGTCGAATGATTCCGATGAGAATCCCCAGTCAGCTGCAAGAGAGTGGACAAAGGCGCGGAAAGTAGAGCGCGCAGGGGTGAATCTGGTTGAACGTTTTGTTTGGCTATGTGCAAGATCGTGAAGCTTCTGCTCGTATGTCTGTAGCGTCGAGAGCGTCGCACTTGAGCTAAGCGCAAGGTATTTATCCAACGTTTCATCGGAATATGGGACTGTAGAAGCTGTGGCTGCAGAATTGGCCGCGGTCGTCGTCGTCGGATCAATCTTGACATTGAGCGCTGATGCCAGTGTTCTGTTGCGCTCAAGTCTGGCACATTCTTCGTCACAAGCTATGCGAGGCTGTATGAAACTGGCACCGGCGCGTGCTTTCTCAAGAGACATCCCGCAACGTTTCTGCTCCTTGATCCGGCCGCATTGACAAGTAAGCTCCATTCTCGTCTCGCAGGGGTTTTCCGGACATGGATAAGGAGCATGGCACTTTTCTGTACAGGGGTGAGGGCATAGCTTCTTGAGCTTGCCACACGCCTGCTGGCATGGCTGGTGTGCATCTTCACAGTCACCAGGTGCATGGCACGTTTTCTGACAATTGTGGCTTCCGCACTTGAGCTCTTCATTGCAGATTAACCCGCAACGAGGAGAAGCCAGGTAGCATGGCTGGTTTTTCATGACCTTCTTTCCACATATGCACCGCTTGTCCATAAGGAAAGGACACTTAGGGCAGGGCTCCTCATCAGTGTGACAATTATGGGATGTTTGAGGATGCCCGCAAGGCTTCGGTCGACGGCACTCGTAAGAGCACGCTGGTGGTTTAGTACCGCATGGAAGAGGCGGGTACGCAATTGTACGACCACAATTGCAAGAAATCTCGTCAAAGATAGCTTCACGACAAGAACCACATGCACCCTTATGGCAAAGCTCAGGACAAGTATGATTTCCGCATTTTAGTGGCCGTCCACAGACGCGGGTGCAAACGTGTTCTGCCTCGACATCATCAACAACAGAAGATGATGACGCCGCGTTCAATGAACGCAACTTTCTCTTGGTAGCAAGTCGTTCAACAGACTTCCTCTCACCAGAACAGCACCGCTCTAGGCATGCATGTCGGCCGCAATTCAACGTAGCTTTGCAGACACGCATACACTGTGGTGGCTCAGTCATACCTTGATGGCATATAGTCTTGAACTCGCTCCGTCCGCAACGGCATTTGACCGTTACGGCTTGGAAGCAGGGGTTGCATGGGCCTGAATGGCATGGCATCGGGCAAGGATGGCCACAAGCAAGTGATTTTCCACAAGGCTTCGTGCACCTTGGAACTGCGTCTTCGCATGATTGACGGGGCACAAAGCCTTCGATATCCGAAAGTTTTGTCTTCCCGCACGGGCAATGCGTGATCATGTCTGGCGCCTTGGGACAATGTGGCGTTTCTGCATCTTGTGGATGGCAGGCCTTCTCACAGATATGCTTACCACAATCGAAGAATCGTCCACAAATGTCCTTACAGGCAAATGTACCTGTCCATTCGTCCGAATCATCATCGTCTGGCTCTTCTTCATTATTATACCGCTGACTCTCTTCTTCGTCTCCCTGGGCGCTGCACAACATTGTCGTTGTGACCTTCCCGCAATAGCATCTCGCGTCAACCATTTCCTCACAAGCACCGCACAATCCCTCATGGCATCTCCTAGGGCATGTGTGATTCATACAAGGCAAGTATTCACCACACACTTCCCCACAGCTCCATCCATTTTCATAATCAGTGTCGACACATCTCTTTGTGCTTTCATGGCGGCCACAAAAGCATGACTGCGTCGGTCCCATAGCTGAGCATGGTGGACATGGACCAGCATGGCACACGCTATCGCAGGGATGTGGGCATCCGTCCCTAGGCTTCGAGCAAGTCTGTCCACACGAATGAGGAGGTAGGCCGGGTAACGGTCTAGGATCTGTTTCCTTCTCGCACCAACAGCTATAGACTGCAGGCATGACTTCGTGTGGTAGATTGCACCCGGGACACCTCCACTGTCGCTTCTGCTCACTATCGTCTCCAGACACTTCACCGCGTGGCCGAGTCACGACTGAGCCCTCGTTGCTGGCCCATTTCCTGATACAGCCGAAGTGGAACACAGTCCAGCAATGTGTGCATGACCAGACTTTCGTCCTGCGGCCAATCTCACTGGTGCATACGGGGCATTCGTATATGTTGTGAGAGATATCTTCATGAATTCGTGTTGTGATGTCGTCTGCTGTCGACTTATCGTACACAACAGCAGGCTGCTGCTGTCGCTGTTGCTGTTGCTGTGGTGCTACAGCTTCTCTGCTCTCCTTGCCCTTCCCACCTCTCCTTGTTCTCTTGCTCTTGGGCTTGCCCGAGACTGATCCGTCGATTGAAGCAGGCTGTGCATGCGTCGGGTGACCGGGTACGAAGTCAGGGGCATCGGCACGAAGGCCGTCCTGTGCAGCTGATATCTGTGGCAGTCTAGATGTATCCTGAGATGATTGAGTGAGACCTGAGCCAAAAACTCTGCCGGGTCCTGCGAGCACTCGTCTATTATTTCGACCGTTGTTGCTGCTAGCGGCATTTGCACCATCTGGTCGTGAATCATGGCTTTCGCCCTGCTCACGACCTTTGCGCTGCCTATTCCTCCTCGAACCCTCAGGCCTCTGCCGTTGCTGCGACTGACTTTGGTCTTGGTTTTGCTCGGCAACGACACGGTCTGCCGACTCTTGCGCTCCCGACGGAGCAGCGACTGCGACATCAGATTGCTGAGGCTGCCGTGGCCGTCTATGTCTCCGTGGATTTCTCTGGCTTCTTTGTGGTTGTGAACCACCCTGCCCCTGCTCTTGAGACTGAGACTGAGCAGCAGGAGCCGGGTTTGTTGCCGAGGCGTTCACGTCTCCATTTTCGTTGTTTTTTCTATGCCTGGTGCGATGCCTAGGCCGACGATTCTCAGTACGAGGCTGCGTTGAAGATGCTGCAGCTCCCCCAGTATCGGCAGAGCTCATAACTAGGAATATGATAGTCAAACTTTTGACGTGAAATCGTCCAGGATCGTAATGCCGTATGCGCTTGAAGAAAAAAAAATTGTTTGCTGGATGCAATTCGTCGCGGAGGCGAATCGAGGATGCAGGTAGTTATAATATACGCAAACTGATCAGGAGATCAGTAAAACACAAAATGAAAGACAAGCAATCAACAGCCACCCAGCACCAGCTTCCTCCCGTCTAATTATGTTATATATGTCAGATGAAAATACAAATTTTACTTCACATATTCCAAATCTTCCTCTACAAGTCTTTACAGTCGTTGTTGCAGTCGATGACATCGGGTTGAATAATAATGATTCATGGTCTTGGCACGCTAGCCTGTTCTGGTCTAGTGTGAGAGTCCCTACATCCCTGGTCAATCATGGTCAAATAATTGAGCTCAATTGATGATTGATGAAGTCAGGGACAGCAGGATGAGAAGGAGGGGGGAAGAAGGTAGCTGATGGCCGTCTGTTCTTTGGCACTCTTACTTATCTCTCGAGTACCTCAATGCATGGGTAATCAGATGTTGTAGATGTTGATTGATTGATTTTAACGTCACGGAAATCCTATGTACAGGCAATAGACGAGCCTCAAAGGCAGCAGTAAGTAAAGGTGCAGAGCAGACAGAGGAAGGGGAAGGCTCACGAAGGGTAAGCAGGCTGGGAGGGGAGACACCAGTGTAGTGGTGAGTTGCTAGGAGGGTGTAGAGGAAGAGAAGGAAGAAAAGAACAGAGAAAGGCAGAAATTACGAGGGGGGGTTATAAGAAGAGATGAGAGGACCACATAACAACTTAACCGTCTAGGTGGCTGAGGTGGAAGCATCATCAGTGATCTCAGGTTTTCCTGCTTAGGTTCCTATTGTACTGAGCAGTTTTACTGAGGTTGCGGGTTCGAGTCTCTGGCTTATCCAGAGTTCTGCCTTCTGAGATGTGAGATGGAGGCTGAGGTCCTGGGGTTAGCTGCCCCGTCTGGACCTGAGCCAGGGTTGTCCAGCAATTATGCTGTAATGCCCCCCTCTGCTAAGTAGACAGTTCAAAGAACAACTTATTTGGCAGAGTACTACGGGGCTCCAGTGTCCTTAACAATCCTCAGGCATCAACGACGATGGTTAAGTTTTTTTTTTTTTTTTTGACATAAGATAATTTTTTTTTTTTTTTTAGTGCTGAGACCAGTACTGATTGAAGTAATTCGTTTTCTGCACCCAGGCTTCAAATCGTAGGCTACCATTGAAGGTGGAAAGAAGTGCAAGTGAGGTATGTGTATTCGAGAAGCGGAAGCGTCTGGGTACCGCTAGACAAGAGCTGAAGTGATCTGGGGTTTTAGGCAAACCGCACTGGCAGCGCATATTGGCATCATGGTGGGTGAAGCGTATGTGATAGGCTTCAAAGTCGCCATGCCCGGATCGACAGGCGAGAAGCTTTCCAAGAGTATACCGACTGAGCTGAAGCTCCTTGGGGACATTTCGGGCGTTGAGATTGAGTAGGCGGTAGCGGGCTGATTGATGGTGTGTGAAATGAGCGTCAGCGAGAGCCCATTTTTGTATGCAGAGGGCACGTCGTGCTCGAGCATATGAGATGTAACGAAATGTAGCGAGAGAGGTGGTACCCTCTTTAGCTAAAAGATCAGCCTTGTCATTTCCGTGTGACTGAGAGTGCCCAGGAACCCAGCGGACGGTAGGCACACCATGTAGACTTGGAAAGTTGGCTAAGAGAGCGTGAATCTTGTCAAAGATCTGTTGGCTAGAGCAACAAGTCTCAGGGGCGACAATGCGCGTTGCAACGGCAAGATTGTCTAAGCATAAATATACTGGACCAAGGTGTGCATACTTTGAGGCATTCTTGAGTGCACAATAGGCTGCAGTTGCTTCAGCATCAAACACCTCCATTGCGGTGCCTAGAGGCAATACCCCTTGTTGAAGAATATTAGAGTGATGGTAAAGAACCCAGCCGCTGCCAGTATGCTGATTGGCAGCTTGAGAGCCATCACTAAAGGCGAGTACCGCTGATGGGGGAATGCTGTGAAGCCATTCCTGATATCGATAACCTTCAGCAGTTTTCATAGTTGCACTATACCCAACTCTGCGATGTAATTCGGTGTTAGAAGGTTGGTGAGTCCAGGGGGGTGAGCGTAACGGGGTGATGCGTTCAATGGGTGTCTCGAGAAGTGCAAAAGCCCGAGCTAAACGGGATTTATTTGATCTCCAGGACTCCAAGTTTGTAGCACGAGTCACAAGAGGGTGCCAGATGTCCAAACGCTGAGTACGAAGTGCCATACGGCCTGATGCTTCATTAAGCCATGCTTTAGCAGGGGGTATTCCTGCTTCACGGAAGAGAGCAGCAGTGGGGGTAGTTTTGTAAACAGGGAGTATAGCTCGACACATGGCGCTTAGCACTATATTAAGTTGATGTTCGTTGCTCGAAAGGCTTTGGGGGCGTGTGCTCCGTTCACAGTCACAGTGGGCAGTGCAGACCTGCCACCATGATTCCGCGGCATAAAATATTGAAGAGGGAATACATGCAACTGCTGCAGCTCTAGCCACTAAAGGGGAGAGACCGCGTACTGTAGAGCTTAAGGCTTTAAGGTGAGCAGCTGTCTGAAGTCCTCGGGCCTTAACAATTCTCACATGAGGTTGAAAGGAGAGGCGGCGGTCATACCACACCCCTAACCAACGCATGGGTTTGTTAAGAGGAGTCGCAGGTATAGACCAACAGGGGTGTATTTGTGAGTGCAAGTCAGGATTACTGACGCGCGGACGCCGGGTGAAATGCATCAATTCAGACTTGCCAGGATCAAAGGAGATACCCATGGTGTCTCCCCATGTTAAGATATTCTCAAGATCCTGTTGCAGAGCAACGACATTGGCTTCAGGAGTAGACGAATTATGTAGCAGAGCTAGATCGTCTGCATAGCCAAATTGCATGCTGTGAAGAGGGAGTGTGTGGATAGGGGCAATATTGTGACGTCACAAACCAGAGTTGGCCATATTCCGTCACTAAGACGAGAGACTATGACAAAGAATAGACACCACAGGTGTCTAGTCTCGTCTAGTGGGCTACAAAGGAGATGTACCAACGGAGATACCCCTTTTACGCCCCCGAGTAGTATATATACAGTACTAGAGTCATGTATTCTACAACAAACAATCTATCTACAATCTTATTAACATACCCCTACATTTTGCTCACTGTAAGTGAATACCAGGCTTTAGCCTTTAACCAAGAGCAGTGCTCTTCCTTCACCTCTCCATAGAGATGCTCTAGTTGAGTCTAAGACTCAACTTACGCTCCTATTGGACGTGACTGATGCAGGTCAGTGGCAGACCTTTAACATTGCGCCACTAGAAGAGGTTCTTCCGCCCCTTCTGGGATCTTTCCCAGAATCGACCTCACAAATGGTAGCATGTGCTAAAAGCCCAGCTCCTGAGCCAATAACTTCATCTAGACAGTCTATATCAGTACATCTAATCCTTAAGGAACCTTTCATTCTTGTCCTTTAATCCCATCACGCCTGAAGAAGGAGACAGTGGATTAGACAGCAAGAAGACTGCCTTTCTTGACAATTAGAATACTTGAGTATATTCCCTTTAGGTGACTCAGGCCGATTTAGTATCATTCTATAGCGAATTGATCCGCTAGTACTTACCCTAGGAACGTCCAGACAATTCTCAACTGTACCGATCGCACAATTGCATCGATAACGATTGAACACTGGCAACTAGACCTATTCCGATACAAGATATCCTTTTGACTAACATTCTGAACAAAAGATAGGTTCAAATCCAGCATCACAGCGGTCATAATATGACTTCCAACAATTTGGTAGCGGTACCACCGCCAGTTCAGACAATGGCAAAGCACATTGTGAATTACTATCACTCTAGATCAATCTTTTGGTCTCAGCTGTCGCCTCAAGTGCTGGCAGTGGCCTCCATGGTCACTGGAAGGCATGTCTCTGCACCAGATGCAAGAGATACTCCCACTGCATCACCTCCTCAGGTGAGAGCATACAAAACTCGCAATGGATATGCAGATATTGTTGGTACTTGGCCTCCTTTGTGGGGGACAGGCAACAGGGGAGATATCAATCCAGACATAACGATGTTTTATACCAAAACAGCGTCCTTGCGAGAGACTCAGACTTATAGGGAGATTTATACCCGTCTGGTCATAGAGGGAGGATTTGATAGACCACCTCTAGGTCCCATGAAGCTAAGGAACCTACCACCTTATGCTGAAGGACATGATCCTAGCTTTATTGCACGATTAGCACGCTCTAGCGCAAGCGGATCAGAGCCTCGCAGTAGTCCTCCAAGGAGTGCACACTGCAGGCCAAATAGTAGCCAACTAGACAGGACTACTGAGGACAGGGAGCCATTGCAAGATGGCATTCCATTGCAGGATCTCACACCAATCGATGTGACCAATCCAACTACAAGGGGAAGTCCTCCTATGCCTCACACACCTAGAAAAAGGGCTGTGCATGAGCATACACCCCCAGAAGACACTCCTTATCGCAGGGGAGAGCGCCTAAAGCGCAGGTCTGAAAGAGTGGACGAGCTAGTGCTCTACAACCCACAATATCGATCTCCTCCTCAGCCAGAGTCCTCTGATACTGAGTCTAGAGAGAGTCTGCGATTCACCAGCCCATCAGCATCTATTACCGATGGGGCAATACCGAGTGCTGAAATGAATAGACTACTCGATGAGGGAAGCATAGGGCTCAATGAGACTATGCAAAATACAAAGCTAGACGAGACTAGTCCAGCGATACACCCCAAACCAGTCAGGAGAAGTCAATCTATACCTTCTGATCCGGAAGTCCACCTTCCGCTGTGGAACCAGCTACAGACTTTTCAAGCTGACGAGTATTCTCCACCCTGTACCTACAGAAATGGTCTGAATGATCCAATTAGAAGTGATTCAACTAGCCGAACGCTTCCGGATGCTCCGGCTATCACGGAAGCTGAAATGGAAGCAGTTTCAGCTTCTCCCATCCATCTCATGCCTTCTGACATAGAGATGAGAGATTTTGGTAGTGGAGGAGGTCAAACTTACCCTACCCCTCGGCTATCCCAGGTGAGAAGATTGCACAAGATGCAATTGCACGAATCTAGACGGGTGCAGAGGCAATTGAAGCGTTTAAATAACGACAACGCACAGTTGAGACAAAGGATCATGGAGCTAGAACATACTAGACCACCGTCAGTATATACTTTGTCAAGCATATCCTCTTGTTCAACCGCTCCTCAAAGCACTTCCAAACCAGTCTATTCTAGATCTCCAATTGTACACCAAGGTACTCAACCATCGCCGAAAATGTCTAGTAACGTGGACAGAACCACTCAGGATCAGACAGTCCCTCAGTCTCACCCTGAACCCTCTACTCCAGTCTATACTGAGTCTGATATGACCAGACTCAAGGAGTTATTGCAAGGTCAAATGAAAGAAGCCCTTGAAGAACAGGTGAAAGAGATGAAACAAACTCTTAAACCCTTTGCTGGACGAATGGCCAAGCGGGACAGAACTCGCCCTGACCAAGCTACCAAGGGATTGGACCCAGCCTTGAATGACAACATATACCCCTCCATTGAGGTGGACACCGAGGACAGCCATAGTCAAGAAGGCAACAACCCGCTTCGGGTTGCCTCTAGCTATCCACAACCGATCGACGACGCTTTAATGAAGGCTGAAGCAAAGGTTAAGGCCCTACAGCTTCAGCTAGATGACGCTAATCGTCGTGCGGAGACGGCTGCACCGGTGGCAAGGTCTCTGACTGCTGCCCCCAACTATGGTATCATAGACAGGGAGAAACACAGAAAATGGGAAGTAAAAGAAGTGGGAATCTTTTACCCAGACGCCCCAAAAGCGTGGGGAGAAGGAGACCGCTTTTATCACAAGGAAATGAGATACTACCGCGATGTCTCTAGCTTTGCCTTTGAGGTGAGAAGCTACACCAACAGAAATCCTCGCTCTCCCATTGTGGAGTACCTTGAGAGACTCCTAGAAGGAACAGCCTATGATTGGTATATCCGCACTCCTAGCGATGAGAAGCGTCTAGTCTATACCTCAGCTCCTGAAGGTCTGGAGATATGGCTACAGGACCTAGAGACCAAGTTCAAAATGGGTATAGTGGCTGCCAGAAAGAAGTTGAGCACCATCTCCTTCGGTCCTGCAGAGATCCAGAAAGGACTCTCTATAGACAGGTATATCTCTCAGATTACCTATGCTATGATGGCTGCAGACAGTATGGTCTCTGATTCCTCTGTCATTGCCACAGCCTGGGCACAACTACATCCTGACTACAGGAGACAAGTCTTACTCCCCACCAAAGACACCACAATGGAAGCCTTTGTGAGCGAATTGGAGCGTCGCCAGGTTGTTTGGGAAGAAGATGCACAGTCATCTACTGACCAAGACAGAACTCGTCGGTTTGGTAACAGATATGCCAACAGGCAAGCACTAGCAGCCTCTAAGGACGAGATTGATGATGCAGAGGACATACCAAGTTCCCACGCATATGCGGGAACCTCCACAGAGACCTCCGCCGATGCTATTAACAAGGCATTAGATCGGTTCTCGTCCATGATGGACAAGTTTGTCACTGCTGTCAGCCAGCAGAAAAGAGAGGAAGACCGAGGCCCCCGCTTTAACTACCCAGCCAATAATAGGCGGGATCGCAGGAACAGACAGCGTCCAAGAGACTCTGATCAGAATCAAGGCAGATCCCAACTTCCCACTGATAAGTCTGACTTCTATCAGCAGAGGAATAGAGAACTCGATGCCCAAGTAGAAAGGCGTGAGAACTCGAAGGTAGCTCACCTGGCTTCGGTCCAGGATGACCTAGACGATGCGACAGACAGTGAAGCGTCTGAGGATGATGTTGCTGATGGGCTAGATGCGACTAGACCGTCTGCGTGACTCGCAGCGTCTTCCATTGGACCCAACTGTGCTTGGTGCTTCAATGTGTTTCAGTCAAGGAACTCTTTATACAAACACAAATGTGACCACAAGGAATCTCCTCGTGCATTAGCTCACTCTAGTCAGATAATTGAATGCGAATATCGTTCTCCTCAGTACCAGACTGCCAATCGTTCAAAGAAGGCTGTTTACGCCGCATTCCTTACTGGGTTTTCGGACCATCAGAGATTAGCCCTTGTTGTAGCAGACAGTGGATGTGACTGTACCCTGATCTCAGAATCCTTTGTGGAAAAGTTCATTCCCAAGGCACACAGGATCCCTATACCATCAACTCCGGTCAATGGGATAAGCAGCGGCGTCGTTACAGCTGAAAAGGTTGTCTTTGACCTGCTAGTGCCGGCTAGACTCAATCAAGAACCCGTCACCTGTAAGATCAGGATTGAGGCTCACATAATTCCAAAAATGCCAGCTGGTTTGCTCATTGGTACAGACAACATGACTCCAGAGCGAATGAACATGGATCCAGACCTTCAGAGGATCCAGTTTAAGGGACACAAAGGTGCCTATACACCGTTGCAACCGATTAAGCACGATTTTCCAGGTCCCCCTCACGCTATTAAGGCTACACAGCCCAGAGTGCTATTACCTGGAAAGGACTGCTTTGTTCCCTATTGGAGAAAAGGGGTAAGACCTGGTTTCCTTCGCCCAGGCAAGGACTACCTCTTTGAACCAAATCACCCACAGTTATCGTTCTATGCTGCTTTATTGAGTAATCAAACCCAGGTAGTCATAGCCAGGAACTGCTCTCCTCATGTCTATCACTTGGAGAAGGGTGAGGTGCTTGGAACCGTGGTAGAATTACCTCCCATGCATGCCATGGTAGCAGGACAAGGTGATCCCACCATCGCCCTGCAGGAAGGCAAAAAGGGGGTAGAAGCATCGCCACTCACCCCTGAATCCGATCAGCAGAAACACAAATTGGCTTCTGGCGTTACACTAGCTGGGTCTAGTGATGAAATCGCATATCTAGAGGCTGTAGTAGAGGAGTTTGCACAGCTATGGGTAAACGATGGGACTCCCGTCGACATCCCGATGCGATATTGGATGACAGTCCCTACCAAAAAGGGGGCAGAGTTTCCCAAAAGGGTAAGGGCCTACCCAATGAGTCCAGATGAGAGGGAGATCACCAACAAGACACTTGACAAGCTCCATGACGAAGGCAAGCTCATTTGGAGCACAGGACACACTCCCAGTGCTTTTCCAGTCTTTGTGACCTATAGAGAAGTAGAAAAGGATGGCAAAATCGTCCGCAAGCCCAGAGTGGTGGTTGACATCAGGAAGCTCAATGAGATCACTGAACCTGATGTCTATCCAGTCCAACAGCAGGATGACCTACTGCTGAGAATCGCTGGAAAGAAGCATTTATCAGTTTTTGACGCAGCTAGCTTTTTCTATCAATGGTTAGTCCATCCTGCACATAGGCACAAGATGTCTGTCATCTCCCACAGAGGGCAGGAAACCTTTAATGTGGCGATCATGGGCTACATTAACAGTATAGCCTATGTGGCCAGACAGATGGCCAATATCCTCAGAGGATGTGAAGCCTACTGTGTAGTCTATGTAGACGATATTATCGTCTTTTCAGACTCTTACCAAGACCACCTCTCCCACCTGAGACTGATCTTTAACAGACTGCTGGGCTATAACATCACCCTCAGTCCTGAGAAGACCTTCCTAGGCTTTAACAGCGTTATTATACTAGGACAAAAAGTCAATTCCCTCGGTATGATGACCACAGAGGAAAGAATACGATCTCTCATGGCCTGGCAGTTCCCAAGGAACTAC
>AZGZ01000003.1:612878-647110 GCA_001636715.1 Ascosphaera apis ARSEF 7405 | reverse complement strand
ACAGTCTAGAGCCCCAATTCACCCTCCAGGCACTGCCTCGCCGCTACTACCATCTCACAAGATGAATATGGGCAAACGTGGTCGGTCTCCTCATGCACAGCATGACTCCCACCGCAGACAGCGAAAGCGCTGGTCCCATCCCTTGAGGGACTGAGACCTTACAGGTCTACAGTCTCCCCCTTTCTGGATTATACCTTAGCTCAAGGCCATGAGTACGTCTCATTGAAACCACCAGTATAGCCAGCAGCTATATATAGGGAATAAACACGTCATATATCTAGATAATAGAAGGTTACTACTACCCAATCAAACAGTATATGAACAGCCTACATAAAGACCACGTGATCACCCATGGCCCCAGATTTTTGGGGATAGGTAGTAGAGACTAAACAAAGACAACTATCTCAAAATAAGGCGTCTTAATGCTTGCTATCAAGCACGTACTCAGTCTAGACACAAACGGTTATGATTATAACGTGCATTGGTAATAACTCCCAAGCTACAAACTATTGCAAAATGGCTAGACCGCCCTCATCCATACATACTCGTTGAAAGGCACACAAAAGCAGTCAAGATTACATGCATCTATCGGATGACAGATGATGCCTCACACAGAAGGTCACTACTTCAACAACGACTTATTTTTATCCTCTCCGTCAGCGGGTTTAGCCATGTCTAGACCACCATCAATTTCTCCACTGGAGACAGTGGTATTGCAGGCGTCCTCCTCCACAGCGGACAAGATGCTAGTATCATTCCCTACCTCCTCAGCAGACACCGCAGAAGGATCAAACCACCGGCCAAGCCGGGGTTGAAAGGAGGGATCAATGGTTCCCACAGACAGTTCCTCAAGGAGGTGCTTCCTGAACTTAGAGATAGAGTTAATCGTCCAGGAAGAGCGCTGGTCAATACGCCCTTGTAGCAGCAAGGTCCTCACTCCTGCACAAAGGTAGACACCACAATCATAATCATTCTCTTGTTGGTCAAAGACATTACCCAAATAGGTCCAGGGGGCACCAGAGGGAGGACAGATCCCAACGTGCTGTAGCCACTCCAAGATAGGAGCAAGCTGCTCTTCCTGATAAGCATCACCCTCTCCCCACATGGAATCACCTTCAACAACAGTCCAGTCCTCCTTATCGACTGCACAGAATAACCAATGGTCAACGTCATGGATGGGAAAAAGGAGAACTCGCGCGCGCCGGACCGCCTCTAGACCAGCGGCATAACCATCCAAGGCCGCCGCCACACTAAAGCTTTCTTCCCGCAGCAAGGTGGTAAAGATAGGATCGACCAGAGCCACACAAGACCGAGCAGCGGTAGGGAGAGCGGAGAGTAGAAGATGAGCATACCCCATGACCTGAACTACCTCAAACTCAGCCTCACGGTTTCTCATCCTTGTATGGTCACCCTCCTCCAGCATATAAGACAGGGGACCCCATGAGGGTATTTCTCCTTGCCAAAACTGCTTACGGCGGTAGGAGAGAAGGATATTGCGCTTGAAACTATCAGAAGTGGAGGCAGGAAAGACTTCCGCAGAAGGGACCTGGCGGAGCTTCCCCAGATCCTCAACAAGGTGGACATCAAGCAAGGAAAGGTCGGGAAACGCAGGGGATTTGTCTAAAGAAACGGCAGTGGCAGCAACAGAAGCAGCATTGGCCTTGGCTTCTTCAGCAGCCAGCTTCTCCCGAGCAGGCTGAAGTATGGACTCTCCATGAGCGTTAGGGAACGGGCTCATCACAGCCTGAATGGCAGCCGAGAAGTCTTGGGGAGGAGGAGTAGCTGGAGAGACACCAGAGGCAGAGGGACCATTAGTTACGTCGACAGGAGAAGGAGCACGGCCAAAGTCCGCATCATTACCACACGCAACAGAGGTCTCTCCGGACCCTTGATCAACTGGGACCTCGCTAGAGTCGGCTAGAGAGGCAGGACCTTCAACCATTTTGTCTACAACCAGTCAGATGGATTACAACCATGCAAAGAAAACACCGAAAGCATCGCATTGAAAGAGGAGGACTAAAACAAACTGCACTAGGGCTTACCATCGACAGCAGCAGCAGGGGCAGGGTCTAAAACTTCACCAGAAGCATCCACAGGCGCAGAAGGCCGCGAGGCAGGCTCCCCCTGAATTGGAAGAGAACTAGACTGCTCCCCATAGCGCAAGAAGTTGGCAAGAAGGTCTAGAGATGGATTAGCGCTTGGTAGATGAAGATCACCAGACGGATAACACTCACCATCATCTTCGTCGACATTAGAGGACTCGGACTCGACAGGGACAGCACGACGGCGACGAGCGGGACGGCCTCCAGCCGCAGAACGACTATTGGCGCCACTAGACTGCTTCTAGGTTCTCTTTCTTAACGAAAGAGCGGGCACACCCCGAGGAGAAGCGGTAGACTCAGGGGACTCAACAAAGACATTCACTCCCTCCCTTCCTGGAGGGGAGGCAGGGCGAGGACGAGAAGAAGCGGTTGTGGCAGCAGGGACATTGTTGGAACGGCGAGACTTGCCAGCATTAGTGCGACCGGAGCGACGGGGAGCCTCAGCAGTGGCAGCAGCTTCATCAGGGGCATCACTTCCCTCTCCTCCTTCATCACTAGGGGCAACCATTTCGTCATTATCATCCTCATCCTCTTCCTCTTGGACCGCGGCTAACTCGGCCTCAAGACGGCGGATCTTGCTCTTCAAACTGTCAATCTTCACCTCCAGGCTGGCCCGATATTTTTCGTCCTTTCTCTTGTCCTCCTTTCTCACAGCAACAAGGCCTTGGCGACTACATGCATCTCGAATCCATGCCAGCTGTTCTGGCTGGCTAGCGGGCACAACCTCTATCTGTCTAGTCTGGGAATCAGAGACGAAGTAGCCTGTTCCTTTCAAGATGTCTCTAGCAGCATTCACAGCCTGAGAGACAGTGGTCTGCACCAGACGGAGATCTCGGCGATTGGGAGCAGTCTTGCGCTTATCTGGGTCTAATTCGACATTAGCTCTGTCTAGACAAGCAATAAGGTAGCTATTGAACTCACTGTGATCACAGTCGCGAGCCATTCGCCGATACCAGCAGCAAGTGCAGGCCCGGGAGGTGGTGGACGTGCTATAGTTTGGGATGGTACAGACAGAGAACCAGCCAGCACGCACACAACAGGAACAGCGGAATGGAGCGGGCTCTGAGACCATCTGAAGGATGAGATAGATATGGTCACCTGGCTGCTGATTGGTCTTGACAGCATTAACCCAGTCTAGAGCCTTGAAGACAGTCTCTGGGGTCCATTTAGAGACTACCTGCTCCCTGGCAGTGTCAGAAACTTTCAAGGTGCGACCAGGAACCCTCTGACCATTGCAGGACTGACTGATGGTGATCTCCTTACCCTCCAGCCTTGGTGGGTCACACGCAAGACGGAGATCAGGATTGGGGGCTTGGGCAGCCTTTTCAGCGACGGTAGACATGGCGATGGCAATGAAAGTGCTTGAATTTGACAGCAGAGACACGGAAAAGCTTGACGAAACAGATTTGAAGCGACTAGAGGGAGCTAGAGCGACGAAAAGGGAAGAAGAAAAGAAAATGCGAATGGAGATGATTTGGTGGGGATATATACTTACTCCAACACACCACTACACTACGGTTGCCAAGGTGATACGAGACACACGGCGGGACAGTCGAAACAAACGACAATGGTCGCGATCAAAGGGAATACAAACGAAGCGATGCATTCAGAAGGACTAGAGACGTCTAGCATCTAGCTACAAGATGGACAGGGTGCAGACTTACAGCAGCCATCAAAGGAGAACAAAGGAACAGTGCTAAACGCACTCAATCGGGAACAACAAGGTATACGAGTTCGTTCTGCATGCGGTCGCTTGCAGAACTCGTTGGACCACCATTTGTGACGTCACAAACCAGAGTTGGCCATATTCCGTCACTAAGACGAGAGACTATGACAAAGAATAGACACCACAGGTGTCTAGTCTCGTCTAGTGGGCTACAAAGGAGATGTACCAACGGAGATACCCCTTTTACGCCCCCGAGTAGTATATATACAGTACTAGAGTCATGTATTCTACAACAAACAATCTATCTACAATCTTATTAACATACCCCTACATTTTGCTCACTGTAAGTGAATACCAGGCTTTAGCCTTTAACCAAGAGCAGTGCTCTTCCTTCACCTCTCCATAGAGATGCTCTAGTTGAGTCTAAGACTCAACTTACGCTCCTATTGGACGTGACTGATGCAGGTCAGTGGCAGACCTTTAACATTGCGCCACTAGAAGAGGTTCTTCCGCCCCTTCTGGGATCTTTCCCAGAATCGACCTCACAAATATATAGCATAAACAGAATAGGAGAGATAGGCGACCCTTGAGGTAGACCGCGTTTCAGAGAGTATGAGTCGCTATAGTGGTGGTCGAGTAGCAGAGAAGCAGAGCGTTTAGTCATAAAGCTATGTACCCAGCTGACAATATAAGCAGGCCATCCCTGAGTAAGAAGTCGGTACCGAAGACGTCCAGGCATAACGGCGTCAAATGCCCCTTTGACGTCCATGGTCAGTACTGTGGAAACTTTTTGTTGTGACCAAGCGAATTCAATGTCATGAGTGAGGCTAGTAGTAAGGTCGGCAGCAGATCGTAAAGGAAGTGCCCCAAATTGACGTGGACCGACAATGCGGTGGTGAATAGATAACCAGGCCATTCGCTTAGCCAAAACGCGTTCAAGACCTTTCCCTAGAACAGAAAGCAGAGATATAGGGCGGTAGGATTTGGGTGAGAGCTTGTCTCGCTTGCCACTCTTAGGCAGCACGATCATAGTGCAGTGATGAAACGGCTGAGGGTGGTGCCCGAGCTCTAGACAAGCTTGAAAGAGAGAGTAAATTCTAGGAAGCAGTTGCGGCCATCCAAGCTTGAGAAGGGCAACTGTTATGCCGTCAGGACCAGGACTAGTAGACTTAATATTGATACAGGCTTTAGTAATCTCATGCGCAGTAAGAGCAGGACCAAATGAGATAGGTGCCGGTAGAGACGAAGGTAGACAGTCATCATCAGGGGCAAGACCACTGGGGTTGGTGAAAGTCTCCATCAGAAGATCTTGTTTCTCTGAGAGTTCATGGCGAATAGTACCAGTCTGATCTTTTAATGGACAGAAGCCAGTCCGTTGTGGGCGCAGTTTCCAGCTGGCAATGCGAAGAATATCAGGTGTTGATGACAGAGAGTCAATGCATTCACGCCAGCTATCATTGCGAGCTCTGGCAATATTTCGACGAAGGTTGCGTCGGGCTAACCGTAAGCGTAGATGTAGTTCCGGTCTGAAATTGGAAGTTGAGGTAGCATAGAGCTCCCGGAGTACTGATTTAACGAATTTGTGTGCTTCAGTGCAGCCTGAATCCCAGTAGTGCAGCTTGGATCGTGGAGGCCGACGTTCTTTGGCTGTTTGAGTAACCGTTGCAGTGATGGCGTTACTGAGTGTCAGGGCTTCAGCGTCCAAATGATCGGTATCAATCAGGGGAAGGGGGGGGCGAAGCAAAAGGTTATCATGTAGCCGGGAGGTAAAACACACAGGGTCGATAGATGCAATATTGTATCGAGGAGGGCCTTGCTGGAGAGATGTTGGTGAAGGGGAGAAAGGTACCGAGGTGACCAAAGGACGATGATCAGAGCCGCAGTCCAAAGAATAAGCAATGTCAGTAGTTGGACCAAAAGGCAGAAGAGCGGGTGTGCACCATGCCATGTCCAGTATACCCCCAGCGTCATGTGTGGGTTCAATACCTGTACTGAGCCAGGACAGTAAGTGTTCCTCACCCCATTCACGCCATACGCGAACAGAGGGTGCAGGTGACCCAGAGCGAATATCCCATGGACCGTAGGCAAGATTGAAGTCGCCTGCAATTAGCCAATTGAGAAAAGGAGGATTGTCTGCACATAAGGCAGTGAGAGCAGATGGAGATAGGGCTGAGGTTGGGGGCGGATGATATAGGTTAGATATCGTAAGGCGAAGCGTTGGTGAGAGTGTGCAATGTAAGTGAAGCAGATCTCGGGGTACAGGGCTAATATAGTGTGCATAAGGTATATTGGAGGCAATACGGATATAGGTAGCAACTCGCGGACGCATTTGCCAGGCGCCAGAGGCAATAAAGAGTTGATAGGCTGGATGACATCGTGTGCGCATGAGATCGAGATCTGAGTGAATCCAAGGTTCTTGAATGAGGATGATGTCAACTTGTGATAGTGCACATGAAGAGAGAAATGTATCGTGATATGCAGAGCAATGTTGTACATTGCATTGGGCGATCGAAAGAGTAGAGGATGTAGCAATCATTTTTTAAGAACGCTGGTTTACACCAGACATATTCAGATCAGCAGGCAGCTGTGTGTCGGCGTTGTCCATGTCGCAGTCCAGGGGTTCAGGGGCAGCTAGCTCATCTGAAGCTGGTGAAGGTGAGACTGAACTGAGGGTACGGTTGCGCAATTGCTTTTGGTTTTGTTGTATACGGATAGCTTTTTGTTCTTGTTTAGAGTAGGGGACACGACGGCCATTTTGATAGCGAGGTCTCAATGGGCAGTGTTCGTTGGTAGCAGAGTGAGGGCCGTGGCAATGAAGGCATTTGGAGTCAGTTCCTTTGTGTTCTGAGGTCAAGTGGTCGAAGGAGCTGCATTGAGCGCAACGAGGAGGTCGGCTGCAGCCACGGGGATTGTGGTATTCCCAGCAACGGGTACATTGATGTGTTTTAGGATGCGTTTTAGCTTTTACCAAGGAGAAAGAGAGGTGGAATAGTGTGATGTCTCGACGAGGGTGGACGAGACCAGCAGGAAAGGTAACAAAGAGAGTGCCAGTATTTGAGTCTAAAGGTTGCTTGCTGGCAAAGCGTACAGACAGAGGTTGGTGTCCTATAGCAGCAGCCAGTTCTTGTGCCCATTGATGAGATGAAAATGTGTCCGCCGCTTGATGTGGGGGGGTCAGTGGTGCATAAGGCACAATAAAGGTATCTCGAGGAACCTGAGGTTCAACTATAAGTGCATTAAGAGCCTGTTGAATAGCAGGAGCAGCGTCAAGAAGTGCAGTGCGGCAGGCATTGTCTTTTGGAATAAGGGCAAATCCAGTAGGGATAACTTGAACAGATCTGATGTGGGATGCGGTAAGAGTAGGGGATGCAGCTTGAACTGCATTGATGAGTGCACTGTTGCATAACTGGCGAGTGTCTGAATCATGGGCGAGACGAATCATGATGCGCATGTCTTTAGAGACAGGATTTGGAGAGGAGCGTTGCGCAGAGGTAGATGTAGCTGAAGAGATAGGGGTACGATTTTGTTTAGCGAGTTGTGCCCACGAAGCTGGAGCTGGAGGCTTCGGAGGTAGGGTGGCTTGTTTGACTTGAGAGGAGGGAGCCGAATTGGGTTTAGTATAGTGAGTGAGCCGGTCAACAATGGTTTTTCGCACAAGTTGAAGAGTGTCTTGAAGGTGAGGAGACTGGGATAGGCGAGAGTCATGAAAGTTGTCAAAGTGTATGGCAAGTTGGTGATAAAGATCTTGGTGTAATTGGAGGTCGGACAATGCAGACTGATTTTTTGCAGAGATTTCAGTTTCGAGCGGGAGACAGTGTTTAGAGGGGGGTGAAGGGGTGAGGGTAGGGCGGGGGGTAGGTGAGTTGGAGATGGTGCTGGTAGAGGGTAAAGGCTCTTGAGAGGCCAGCCTCATTGATTGGGAGCGTGTGGTTACGCCCATCATCCAATTTGAGTTCAGGTTGAGAGGTGTGTTGTAGATGTTGTTGCACCCCCATTGGTCTACGTACAGTGTTTACAATATACGGTGGGGCCCATCAGTCGCCATGGTGTATGTAGATAGCTGGTCCCTGGACACCACAACCGCAGTACACACGCGCAACTGACGCGATAACCTGTAGGGAGGTGGCACGGCAAACTTCTGCTTTCATCAATAATCGAGACCAAGATAGTTATGATCAAGAGAGCTATTCTTCCAACCTATGTTAAGCCGGAAACGTTCAATGTGGCAGGGTTATAGATGAAATAATGCTGCGCGGTCTCAATACCTTCAATACTATAGACACAGTTCTTCTGCTAGGTTGGACTTGACATCGAGACCTGCTGCACGAACTTTCTGCATGTACCTCCTCACATACATAGCACAAGAGGAAGAAGCAACATGGACGCCTTGGGAGACTGGCTGCGGCCACTAGTTGAAGCTGCTCTTTCTAAATGCTTGTCGCTCGACTTACCTGAAGGTCGGGAGTATATACGCTACCAGAAATTGCAGCCAAGTACCGCTGATGCAGATGTTCAAGTATTTACATTGCGTGATACTCGTTGCTTACAGATCACAAAGGTGTGTAGCTGTTCGGGTCTCCTCCACATACGAAAAGATATATGCTGAGTATGTGCATTGTAGTGGCGCACCTCTGAACCACCGTATCATGCAGTCATTTCCGACTCTTACACGCGCATCAAAGCTTCTTTTTCAAGGGATGCCATCCAGAACTTCGTCATTGAGCTGCAGAAACCTCTGGCTCGTGGCACCAGGGGCGCAATCATAACTGTGCATGAATTCGACTTGATTATAACTTGTCCGAAGGAGGAGGAGGAGGGGCACGACAATGATGATGACGAGAGCGATGACGATGACGATGATCATAATGATCATATCGAAAACGCGCTTACAATTGTCATCAAAGATTTTGAGTTGGAAGGAAGTGAGGGCTCTCGTGAGTTCGGAAAGCCACAGAATATGACAGCAATATCCTCCATTAGAACATTACTCAGAAGGCTATTTGCTCAGAGGAAAAGACAGGGAACTGATCATGGCATCGGGCCTGTTAATGAGAAATTTGTCATACGCGAGGATGTGACTATCCCACACGATCAAGAGAAGACTCTTTTTCGTACCCAAGCCTGGCAGGATTCTTTCAACTTGGACTCTGAACCACCCGTGCCTCTAGAGATCCTGCAACGATGGGATAACATGGTCTTTGAGCACGTTCGAGAAAAGATGGATATGATGAGTGTGGATAGGAAATCACCTTCTCTAGACATCACCTCCAGTATGCCTTTGGGATCTCAAGAGAAGCCATACCAATTGTCGGACATAGAGTCTCAACTATCGTCTGTTTCTGGCGATGAGCAAGACCATCAGGAGAGCGATGATGCCGCTGACTTCTTACCCCCTGACACCCCCTAGGACATGACGACTGTTGATTCGTTGCGTTTACCATATCCCTTGCATGTCCCATGTAATCTAGATTATCGAATACTTTGACACTCAATTTATCATATTCATCCCGTAGCTCATTTCTGTGAACAAAATTAGAAAATCGAGAGCCTTTCTAGACAAAAGCAGAGAGGCGCAAAAATCGTGAAAAAGAAAAAAAGAAATTATACAAGGGTCTTGCCGCGGATCGAACGCGGGGCCTCTCGCATATTTAACTCAGGGTGAACCCTAAGCGAGAATCATACCACTAGACCACAAGACCTTGTTATTTGCTTTTTTTGAGCCCAGTACTATCATGACGACAAGACTTGATTTCTTACCATCATTGTCGTCTTCTTAGTATAAAATGGTACAACCTGTCTCGTATCATTGTCTAGGCCATCCTTCAATGTTGAACGGTGTCCTAACTGGACATCATTGAGAGTGGGACAGAAAATAGTACAGAGTAACAAAGTTACGAAATGGAATCCCTCTCATGTGCCGGCACGTCACTTGAATCAGGCGATGGAGGGACTCGGTGCGTCCAAGCGGGGCTTTTGTCTTGGAGCTACTTCGTACACTGAGAGAGTTCATGTCAGCTGTCAGACGGGCACTCCTAATCTTGTTTGGGCCGCTTGTATATAAGATATTGTTTATTGAAGGTGGCTTCAGCGTCCTTATACTCCCCGGATTATCAAAGGTGGAGCACGAAAGGCCTGATCATGTCGAGAATTGTATCTCAGAAGCAGGCCATCGTCGTCGTCGGGTGAGGAGAAACATGGCCTGCAAAGTCCCCGGGGAGGTTATAGACTGCCCCAGCTCTACAGCTCGACTAATCAAATTTATCTAGTGCTGGCGTCATAGGCTTGACTTCAGCTCTAACGCTTTTACATACTCTACCTTCAGAGTCATACGCCGTCTACCTTCTAGCAGAAACATTCCCGACAGATGTAATCGCAACCCCTGATCCGGATCCTTCCTACGCCACGACTCTTGCAGGAGCACATTTCAGACCAATTCCTGCTGTATCGCCACAATTGAAGCACGAGGCCCAACTTGCAAAGAAGACTTACGAGACATGGAAACGTGTTGCCCGGGATGCCCCTGAGATGGGAGTGCGAATGTGTGAAGGAATTGAGTTTATTGATGCAGGTGCTCCTGCTTTGCGGGATTATCAGGCGCTGGAGAGGGAATATGTTGGACAGGAAGGTTTCAGGCTCATCGATATGCGTGATGTGAAAGGACCCGGTGGCCCCCAAAAAAAGGAAGGAAGCGAGATGCTTGGGGCGTCTATACCCGACGGAACAGCTTTTGGCTGCCGATATGATACGTACACGATCGATACAGAAATCTGTGCTGTGCATCTCTTGCGGCGATTCAGAATCAATGGAGGTTCAGTTATTCGCAAACGTCTTCGAAAAATCGAAGAAGCTTTCGAAGCTATACCAGCCGACAAACGAGCAGGAAATATCCCACTCGTCATCAATTGCTCCGGGATGGGGTTTGATGATCCATCAACTTTTGTTATTCGTGGACAAACATGTCTTGTTCGCAATGTTCTCCCAGATGATGAGTTCAAAACAATCACTCGCCAATTGCGTGACGGGAGTTGGTCCTTTATCATACCTCGTCCCCTCCTTGGAGGCACCATCGTCGGCGGTACGAAGCAACCAAATGACTGGTCATGCAACCCTGATCCACAGGTTAGAGAGCAATTGCTTCAGAATGCCGCAGAACTATGTCCCTCCCTGCTAGGAAGGAATAAGAAATGGGATGTGGTCAGAGACATAGTTGGGAGACGGCCTGCTAGAAAAGGAGGTATAAGGCTAGAGTTGGAAACGTTAGTAGACGAATACAATTCATCCAAAAATAATGGAGATCTGGAAACCGCGCAAGGAAAGTCCGTTATCCACGCATACGGCGTCGGGGGAAGGGGGTGGGAATTGAGTTGGGGAATTGCAGAGGAAGTGGTCAAGATGGCTACGGATTGTCTGGGTGAAGATAGACTCAAAAGCATAAGGAGTGACTATGGCAAACACAGGCTTTGATTCTCGAAATGCATGTCAAATCATTGTTTCAATCTGATATCATAGATGGTTGACCAATGAGCTTTGTGATGCGCGATATTTACTGCCACTTCGTGTTTGCAATTACGCTCAGACAATCCGCATGCCTTCTGACCTCAACGTTTCGTTTTAATCACCTTTCTAAATCAAGCTGTCATGTATGGACTGAGATCTGAATCACACCCGTTCAGATCTGCAAGTCATGCTGCGTGGCTCACCTTGTCAACCTCATTTGTGCCAGTGTGGTATTATATCCAGTGCACTGCATAACATCCACTTGATCTCACAGTGTCGTATAGCTAGAAAATCGCAGTATATCTACGTGTCGGCTGATCTAATACACCATGTCATTCAAGCGGCTGAGCGATAGCAGGCATTGGGCTCGGCTTTGGGTGTCTCTTCTCCCCCTTTTCGGGCAGCATGATCTCATTGCCCATGACACTTCAGGACCAGACAGGTTACTAACGTCACTGTTCTGCAACGATTCGGGAGCATTTGTGTCATATCAGTTAAACATGATTTTCATAGACTAATGCAGTCAAGGAATGAGTGTCGCTAGGCTAATTTGTGTCCCTCAATCAACAGATCAGGTCTTTTGCGGCCAATCTTCTCATGTCGCCCAACAAACTCCTAATCTGCAAGAATAAAAAGTAGGGCCTGCATGATCAAGACAGGATGCAGCAGGTTATTAATGACGCGGGTTGATTCTATCCTTCCCCCTTCAAAGCTTGACTCGCGCGTCAGGCAAGTCGCTTGTCATATTGACGCTACAGCAATGGTGACTTCCTCGGAGAGTGATTCGTGGAAATCCCGTACAACTCTATGGATCTACGGTATGACGGGATTGCCAGTCTAAATTAAAATTACTTTTAATGTCCTGTCTTCTGGAATCATTCCCTGAAGACACCCTGTGTCATGATAAGACCGCTAGCCTTAGGCCGGTAGCTACACGTTGAGTTGCACGTTTAGGCCACGTCCTAATGATTTCCACAGCCTTGTCGCCCAATTATTGCACATTGGTTCAGCATTCAGGCTTCTGGAAGGCTATCAACGTTGTACATGCAATGGGAGTATCTTTGTGGTGTGCGGTGGTTCTACCTACGTTGTGTATATATAATGGCAGGGAGATGCTATTATCTCTAAAGGCAATCAAATTGAAATCGCCAATTCTCTAAAGAAGCACTCACATATACCTATTTCAATTTGCATCAGCTTTATTCGATCCATTCACTTACTAAAAAATACAATTGAACAATCAGCTATCTTCCAAATGGATCCTGCACATTCGAACGGCCGGCCTGCCCAGCAGAATACAGCTGGTAATCAGTGCCAATGGAAGCCCGGGCACAGACGCCAGAACGCTGCGTAAGTTCTCCTCCTTTGTTTAATTCATTGGGCAACCAAAGACTCATAGATTTATATAGATTCTATGCACCGTTTACCCCGAGCAACAACGTATATCAGGGGCTGTGGTCCGGATTGTTCTTAAACCCAAAATAGGACGCCTGCATCTATACGGCTTCCTCCTACTGTTCCAAACACGTTTTGAGTTTACTTCTTTCGACAATGATACTCGTCTGGCTTTTGAGATATAATTATTGCATCTTCTGCATTTGTGGGAGTGTCCATAGCTGTATGCTAATACCCTCTTCACATCACTTCTTTCAATTCAATTTTGCATCAAGAAATACCTCGCATGCACTGTAGGTGCTTTTCCATCAGGGGCAAGAAAACCCCTTCATATCCTCCTCAAAGCAAGCAAGGATAGTAAAAATAAAAAGAATTAAGAACGCAAAAAGATATACAAGATAATATAGCATGTGCTGGTTTCGATCCAGCGTCCTCCGGGTTATGAGCCCGGCGCGCTTCCGCTGCGCCAACATGCTGTTGTTCTTGATGTTCTGGTGGCTATCTTCAATATAATGTTGTGGTTATGAGTCATAAAATCTTGCTCTAGGTGGATATGACACTGAGCCCGAACACACAGTGTGGAACCCATGGTTTGCTCGCGCGTAAGAGTGAAAGCAACTAAACAACGTGGGTGAAGCCACTGATTGTATATAGTTTCTAATCCTTGATGCCCAATATCCGATTTTGTGTCGTTGAAGAGGGATCCGATGCGTTGCTATGTCTTCAGTTGCATCTATGGTGATGGCTTAAGCTTAACGGACGCTAAAATAGTGGATCACTGTGATTGCGAAGAAGAAGACGAAACTGTGAGCATGGATCATGCAGCTGCTTCATACATAGTTGCTTCTTCCATGCCGTGACAATCTTGTATCAAGTATACTGTTTTGCCAGTGAAGATACTGGGGTTCTTTCCATGAAAATCATAAGAAAAAGAAAACATCCGGCAGCCGTATGCCATAAGAATTGAGCCAGCGAAGTCGAAGCCACTGGCATGTTATATTTTCATTCAATTTTCATTCGAAATGGTTATCTATTGTACAGGGTGATAGCAATTATATGATGGGTATATGAGATGTCCAAAAAAATGGATTCCGTTCCGATCAGACAGAAGGCTTCAGAGTCTATGTCAACCGCACAGACCGTAGATATTCAAAATCAATCTGATGATGAGGAGATTTCTGCTGCGCAAGAACACCTCTGATGCGTTGGAGAAACGTGCTCTGGGGTCTCAAACGATCCGACTGTGGTCGGTAGACAGGCAACAGCATACCGTTCAAGCTGGCATTGATTAGAAGAACATTGGCTTCTTGGTCTGCTCCTTGTTCGCATCTTGAGATTCTGGCTCTGGCTCCTTCTTCGTACCCTCAGATGTCTGCTTAGCAGCATTGGCTTCACGAATCTCCCTCTCGTTCCCTCTCATCCTCTTCCTCTATCTCCCTGATCACTGTATGAAATTAGCCTTCGCCAATTCCGCAAGGGGGTCATAGAAATTTGTGCAGCACTTACAATCCTCCCAGCTCTTCTCCTGCTTCTCGTCTCCCGTACCTAGCACCTTTTTCACATCAATATCCTCCCCCCTCTGTAGTCTTCCAATTACATCTTTCAATACTCTGATCCTTGCATCTGAGCTTCTCTCAAAACTCTCTCGTTCTTTTCTCAAGACTAGTAGGTGTATGGCCTGCGATCCGATGAACATGAATATAATTGTATAGAAGAAGGCGGGATTTCTTGTTGGCCGGATATATTCAGTATCTGGATCATCGTGTGTTCTCGCACCCCAGCCTTTCGGTAATATGGCACGATATAACTCAGGATCAAGGATGCGAGGCAGATGAAGAGAGCGAGTTGTTAATGCTGGGTATTGTAATGCTTGCGAGTATGCTCTTGTCGCAGAGACGATATGGGCTTGTCGAATTGCGGAGTTTGTAAGGACGGAACTGGAGCTCGCAAGGGACGCCAGACGTGTCGATACCAGTCGCGGATTCATTTTGAAGCAGATGTCAAGAAGCAGAGCGTCAATTGGTGTGACTGTATGTAGCGCAATGCGAACCTTCTGCTGTTCTCTCAAATCTGGATGATAAGTGCAAGTCGCAGGTTTGATATGCGATGAAGACGCCAAGACGTTCTAGTGCGGACAGCTTGCGGACCAGGCACAGTGCTACGAAGATACGCTACACTTTCCATACAACGACTGTGACGAAACTGATAATCAATGCGTAATTGGAAGACAAACGAACTGATAAAAAATGAATATTTGATTGTATGCTACGTTTATGCGTGGTGCAGAAGAGTATGCTATGTCATCAAAAAGAGATTGCCAACAATTACAACAATCCAAGCCCTCGCCTATTCCTCATCCTCATCATCGACAGGCTCACGGTCTTCAAATACCATAAAGCTCGATTGAGAAGCATCATCCTTGACAAGACTATCCCATATTCCTTTCACTTGGTCAAGTATCGCATCATCCATAGCGACATCTAAGCTGGGAGGCGGGAATACGTGAACATCCGGAAGTCCACCCTGGTGGCATGAAGCATCTTGGTCGAATGCTACACCAATTGCTGTGTACTTCAAAGTCCAAAGTATTTTGCCATGAGGGTCTGCCGCCCGAACAGTATTCTCGACTGAAGTCTCCAGGAGTTTGTAACCATCATCTCCAGAGAGAGATGTGCTTGCGTAGATAACACCTAGATCCATGGTCCATTAGCATTTAGCTCTCCTACAATGGAAAGTGTAAATAATGATGAAATGAGTGATCTCGAAATCAGTCTGTCAGAGGTGATAAAAATTTTTCTTCAATGACGTTGCAGACAATGTAGATAAGTATTATTTTAACGATCATCATTCGAGATGGTGTGCAATCATGTGCACATAATAACGCAGCCAGTGTAACGAGGAATATGGAGTGGGTTGACAACTTACATTGACCAGTAGGGCATTCTCCAGTGTCGCTAGAGTGTACGATCAGATAGACTGGAGGATCACCTGGAAGGAAAACCACAGCTGCAGCAGGTAAGGGACCTGCCTCAGATGTTTGCGGGAAAAGGTTTTGTAAGGATGATGAAACGATGGTGATGGATCTGGCAGCTTTTGCGAATTTGGCATCATCTTCCTTCAAAACCGATCGAGGCAGGTTCCATGGCGATCCAACCAGAGTTTTGCATTGGACAGTGGTACCCTCCGACAACTTCACAGAGAAGCGAGCATTAGGGTCCTTTGAGTCAGTGACAGCTTCAATGCCGTGGCCAAGCATGTAAATGCCCCCACCAACAGCACAGGCGCGACAACTGACTTGTGCGATCTCCGAGTCACCACCCCATTTGGTTATGACGGCACCAAAGCCGGGACCTAACATTCCAATCGACGAAAGATGGCGCTTGACTCTCGGCAGCACGTATGAGGCGGGAGCCTTACTTGCGCATTCTGACGAGAGAGCCAGTGAGATGATGGGATCACAGAGTTGTTCAGGCACTTGAAACTTAGATTTCAAGTACTCTGCGACCGGAAGATCCAGGTCGTCAGACGAGGCAGACTCGCCCTCTGGAGGCTGCATCAAGTTACGCAAGAACTTGATCAAGGCTCGTTTTGATTTCGTGGGCATGCTGTCGTCCGCGAAGATATCCTCACGACCACTCGGGATACGAGTCAACCCTGCGACAGACGATGCATCCTCCGGCTTGTATAGCCACCAACTACCCACAGCGAGGAATTCTAGCTGCCTGAAAACCTTGGAAGTAACCAGGGTCGACAGTATTTTCGCTCTGCTGTAAAGCAGATGCGGTGCTAGCGACAATGTATAGGCTCTCGGCAAGCCCAACTTGTGCTTTCCATCAGACTCTTCATCAATAGAGTAGTCGACGATCTCAGCAGCTTCAAATGGAAGACCCGTCATCGGCTCTGGAAGAAGGAAAGTCAGTGAAAGCGACAAGACACAAGTCTTCCCAACGGTGACTGATAGTCATACCCTCATTGACTTTCTTTGCCCAGGCCTCAGCTTCTCCCAAGCTGAATGCTGCTTCGGGACCGCCGTAGTAGTCATTCCTGTCAACATGCAGGATCTTCTTGCCTGAACGCGACAGAGCGCTAACACTCGGGTTAATGAGTGCGATACGAGACCAGAACATCAAGCAGTCCAAACTCACAGCGCTAGCAAAGACTGCTGCAGGCCTGTACCTGAGATGACGACATCCCAGAGGGTCTCGTCGATCTGCTCCATGATGAGCGATATAGTTGAACACTTTCTCGTGAATGAGATATGTTCAAATTTCTAGAAGTATGAGACAGGATTACGGTTAAATAAAGCATCAACCTATCCCCCCAGTCACTCCAAACAGCCAGCACATTGCGGGACCAACGTGTTCTGTTTGTAGCTGGACAAGTAAGAGGAGAGAGAGAGAGAGAGAGAAGAAGAGAGCAAAGAAAGTTGGAAGTTGCGCATTCGTTGAGAGAGAAAGAAAAAAAAATTGTTGACTGTCCGGGTCGGTGAAGGGAAGAATTCAAAGGCCGGCGCTAGGGCAATCCACACACCTAATCAGGAATCGCCTGCAATGGCTCATACAAAAGCGAAGGGGCGCAGTCGATCCAGCGTCTTCTTGATTCTTCTTCTTTTTTCCTCTTTACAACTATCGCTCTGCTTGCGTTTCGGCGCAGACGTGCCATTCACTTTCTCCAGGGATGTGCTTGTCTTTCTTTGGATTCGGCCTTCATTGTGCTTGGATCTATAGGTAGAGTGTAGATTTACGATTTTTCCTCACCCTGTATCTGCTGCTCTGGAATAAAAGCCTGATGGAAGCGGTTCGTTTGTGGTGATACATATCTGTAATGCCGAAGATACAGTATTCGTTTGATATTGACTGCGAAATGCTGCAAAGCGTGGTTCAAGACTCGCATCCTTGGGCATACCACACGTAAACGACTGTCCTTGTTGGTTGCTGAACGGCCGATGTTCAATCTTGAAAGCACGAAAGTATTGTAATATACAATATCGTGGTTTCGTATATCGTAGGTGGTGTTTCAAGATGGATGTTTTACGCCGTTGTCAGGCGTGCGGATGATTCAAGGTTGATTGATAGCCCACACCCGCCCAGTCTCAAATCTCTTGCTCTCCTTCAACGACCCTGGCTCTAATGATCTTGACTTGGTCAACAGGTCGATCGTCTGCCCCAGTCTTGACAAGGCCCATCCTTTGCACAATCTTCATACCCGATTTGACTCTTCCAAAGATCGTATGTTTACCGTCCAACCAAGGCGTTGGAGCCAGTGTGATGAAGAATTGACTGCCGTTTGTATTTGGGCCTGCATTTGCCATACTCAATATACCTGCGCCAGTATGCTTCAAGGCCGGATTTATCTCGTCCTCAAACTTCTCGCCGTAAATTGAAGAGCCTCCTCGGCCTGTGCCTGTAGGATCACCACCTTGGATCATGAAATTAGGGATGATGCGATGGAAGATGACGTTGTCGTAATAGCCGCGCTGGGCGAGCGTTGCAAAGTTCTTGCAAGTCTGAAAACATACTGTCAGCTGCTGGTCATGTATGAACTCGTAAAGATTTGAAGGCAGACGCCCATACCTTCGGCGCATGTTCATTATATAGCTCAAGGGTAATTGAGCCCTGTCAAACATCACTTTGTATCAGCAATGGATGCCTATATAAGCTGCTAAACAACCGTCATACCATAGTCGTGTCCAACACCACGTCAGTTGCCATATTGTGAGTTCCGTGACTTGCTCTCAATCAACTCAGAAATACTATTTCCTAGCTTCTTCCCTGCAATCGTCTTCCTACTCGTAGTTTTCTCTATCAACCATCCGGTCACATCAGTTATCCTTTCACCTTTATCATCTACGCCCAGGCGAAAAGTTCCCCACACGTGACTGAATTTCTGCCTTTCCGCGCGGACTTAAAACCTCCCCCCAGACTTGGAAGCGCAAACAGGGACAGGTGGACGTCATTGATGATAGGAGTGCAGGTGCAAGATGTGTAACAATTGCCATTGAGCATTGATTCTCTGACACTTGCTTTGTTTGGGGGCTATGTGAAGCTGGAGACTGCTGTTGTAACTGAAATATACGCAGCAAGGACAGGTTCAATCGCAAAATTCGCTTGTCGAGGCAGCTTCATTGAAGCTTCATTGAAATACTACAGTACTGTGAAGACTGGAAGCTGGCCCTCGACGCCCTATATCATCTGCGCATTGACGTACGACATTGTACCTAGTACTGTTGCTGGGTCTATCAAACAATCTCACGGTTGAAATGTCAGAGTCTATCACTCAAATATCAATTCAGTCTGCTGCAAACATGACATCTGACTTGATCAAGAATATCAGATTCTACCTGAAAATGGATCCCATAATCATAGCAGCAGCATTGTTTCCTATCTACGTTGGCGCCCATGCGGCTCTATCGAGGCCTCCGTCTGCTAAAATGCCCCTGAAGCGAAAAGCTGAAGTATGGGAGGAGGACGAGGAGGTAGAGGAAGAAGAAGAAGGTCTTTCGGCGTTGATGACTGGCGGGTCGAAGTTGCAAGCCTCTGATGCTATACTGCTGCCTCTGTCTGCAGGGGCTCTTCTGTGCTTCTTCTACTGGATCATAATGTCATCTGAATCTGGTGCCAAAATACTCAATCAGGTTTTGGGAATACATGTTGCACTCACTGGGACTGTCTTCTTGAGAACTTTTCTTAACGACTTTGGGAATCTGATACGCTCATTCGTCTTTCCTACGAGATACTCCTTTGCCGGAAGTTACTGGAAGGTTGATAGAAGAGGACATCGATTTGTTGATTTGGATGACGATTCAAATGTCTGCAGCTCACCGTTCCCTGGTGTGTTTCGCTATATTACACTCATAGGGAAACTCAATGCATTCGCATGGGGAGTCAGAGACTTCCTCTACTGCAAGCCAGAGTTGTGCTTCCACATCCGCAACGTCATTTCAATTGAAACCAGACTCACGCCAATCGGCATGCTAAGCTCTGCTCTGTCTTTTGCGGTTGTCTACTACTTCACTTTTGTCAACAAATTTTGGTGGTTGACCAATCTTCTCGGAACAGCTTCGGCCTACGGCGCTATGGCTTTGATGTCCCCTGCAACCTTCGCCACTGGTTCGCTTATTCTCATGGTTCTTTTCTTCTATGACATATATATGGTGTTTTATACTCCTATGATGGTTACTGTCGCCACTAAGTTGGACATACCAGCAAAATTGCTGTTCCCCAAAGAACCGAGTAAAGACCAACTTCCCGGCGCCAAACCGCCGATGTCTATGCTTGGATTGGGTGACATTGTCGTTCCTGGAATGATGATTGCTTTGTCTCTCAAATTTGATCTGTACCTGTTTTTCCTGAACAAACAGACGAGACGAATTACAGGGCAGGACGAGACGATCGATAAGCCCCCTTACATTAATGTGACAGGAAATTGGGGTGAACGGTTCTGGTGCACGAAAGCAACAATGCCTCCCGAGGAGCGCAAGGCAGCCGAAGCAAGAGCGTTCCCGAAAACGTACTTTTACGCTTCAATCCATGGCTATATTTTAGCGATGTTGGTGTGTGGATTTTGCATGGCTATATACAACCATCCTCAACCGGCTCTACTTTACTTGGTCCCTGGAGTACTGGGTGCGATTTGGGGAACAGCCCTCATCAAGGGTCACCTGAAGCTTATGATGGACTACTCTGAAGTGTCTGATACTGAAGAGGAAGGGGAGCAAAAGAAGCAGAATAAGGAACATGATGAGAAAGCAGACCAGCAAGGATCTGCTGATGACAAACACAAGAAGCAAGGGCTGTTCTCGAGACTTTTCTCTGAGATTTGGAGGGCGGATACTGCCGAGGAAGCGAAAACAAAAGTCGAAAAATTAAAGGAGACAGAAGATCCTACGAAGCCAACATATTTGGTCCAATTCTATATACGCTTGCCCCCTAAGCAACGGTCTAAGAAGCAAACTATTGAAGAGGCTCCTAATGAAGAGGATGACAATGAAGAGGACACTGAGGGGAAGAAAAATGCAAAGGTTGTCTCTACGCTTGATTATATTAACATTGATAACACTCTCCATCAAGCGGATGAAAAGGAGGTCTCCGCACCCAAACGAAGGAAGACACGCGCCGTGAAGCCCTGAAAAATCCTTGACAGTTAAGCTTTACATTTTTTCCCCTGTCTTTTATACCCACTACGTGCATTGTTTGGGAGGACGTCTTCACTTTTGTTTATGTATCAGCGGCGGTGAGGACTGGCCTGTATGGATGTTTGAGCATTGCTGGTGTACATGTCTGCCACCCTGAAAATCGTTCAATTGATTATCAGTACATGGAGGACAGTTCTTCTATTGGTATCATCTTATTATATTTCCTCCACGGAGATAAGTAGCTCACTCCCTACTGGCCTCTAACACCTCTTTCATCTCCTTCCATCTTTCACTAGCCAATTCAACAATCTCATGCATTTCTTTCCTTCCTAAACTTAGTCCACCGTTTTTCTCCATTTTGATAACCCTCATTTTTGATGGATCATTAGCCCTGGAGTCAACGACAACCAGAGCTTTCTCGACACATAAAGAGTCCTCAAAGGCGTCGGGATCGGCCAACAGCCATCGTTTTCTGGTAGTTGTCTGCGCTTTGGTACTTTCATCACGCCCCTCGGGGACCACTGCCCTCCATTCGATAGCTGGATCTGACTCAAATACAGCAAACGAGCTTGCGACAGGACAGCCCCTCAAAGCTAGCTTCCGAGCATCTTCCATTCTGTCCGAGCAGAGAATTGTTTCACGATCCATATCCCACCAGGCCTTGGGTAAACGTGTGTTCTGCAACGCAGCAATCATCGCGGCCCACGCAACATCAAATGGGTTTCCAGATACCGAAAGCATGAGAATATCAATGTATAATGTCCAGAATGCTTTTGTCTCCGGCACAGTCTCCTCATCATCCTCGTCCATGGGTGATTCTGTATTTGATGGCCCCAATTTCGTCAAATTTGGCGGACGATGCATGATCCGTAAATCTTCCAGCCGAACTAGACGTGATGTGTGCAGTACGGATAGCAGCTCATGTGTGAGGGTCTGAGCATGAGGAGCAGGGGCAGTGCCTGGCTGAACACTGGGCATGCATCCGGTATTTAATGATATATTTGGAACGAGAAGATTGAATGCAGCAATTTCTCTATCATCATCCAAATCAACCTCACTACCCCGCCGCTTCACGCCATCAACCTTGCTCTCACTACTTCCAGGCGCATGAACTTTCCATCCAGCGATATCGTCGACGGATAGAATCTCGGCTCTCACGCCGCAAACCGCAGTGGCATCACCAATTCTGACCACCGCACCGCCGTTGGAATGTGTCAGTGAGCCTGTGTTCACTGTCGCAGGACGAAACTGTGTTCTCGAGCGACCATCAGGCCTGAGCGATGGCCTTGAATTCGAGGCCGGGTCGAGATGTGCGAGCAAGTATGCATGTGGTTGTAAGCGCGCGAACTGCGACGGCGGAAGAGACAATGAAGGAGGGGGCTGGAGACTAGGCGGGGGCAAGTGAACAGTTTCCGACGCCATTTTTCGAGTCTTCAAATATATTCAAATCCCGGTGAACCTGGACAAACAGAAACCCAAATGGTAGACAGAGATAGAGGTTCTTTGACGTCGATGCATGCTCGCATCATGGAAGATCCATCTGAGATTAACATTTTTGATATTCACTGTATCGAGGGCGGCAGAAACGCGGTGTAACTTTATGTTTACTCCTGAATTTCCAGGCATCAAAAAGGGGGAAAGAATATGACATCGAGCTACGTATGCACTGTAGCTATAAGAACAGAATTTCCAGAGTTCGGACTGTGCCGTGCCATGTATCTATAGCTAGTTTGATGCTGGGCGGGTAGTAACAGTCCGCGGTTGCCAAATTGCTGCTGCGCGGGTGTAAAGGGGTAATGAAATGGGCTTTTGAGTTCAATGTGCTGTGATCGTACCCCCTGAGTATGTATGGTACGTATGTATGGTCTTGCTATGGAAGGCGATGCATGAGACATATGGAGTCTGACTGTGCTTATATACGACCCGTGAGGTCAATAGGGAACGAGCAAGGAGTGATGCCCTTGTTGAATGTACCCAATACAAAACACTAGAGCTTATCACGTCATCGAGAAACCGTGAACTTCCTGGCTTCAGTAGATGATGTCTTACCCCATCTGTCAGAACAATCACCGTCTGAATTAGCGAGCCAATACTTGGAGCTAGCCCCAGTTCTCCATAGTCGCTGTTTTCCGTGGTAGTGGCCTGCTCACTTCTATGCGCCGCTGAGTGCTTGGCCAATTTGATACCCTCCACTTTCTTGTGCCACTTCCGGCACTCTATATCCTCTCACCCGGCCTTCTTACCGCCGTCACAGGGCCAGCTTCGCGCGAAACCGTTCTTTTCAAAATATGTTCTTGGAGAAACGGTCGTTTGCTGCCACAAGCATAGTCCGCAGGTAAGACACTTGTCACGAGGGTTCGGAGAATTGGGGGGGGGGGGGGGGCCACCGCCAGTTGTCTCCTCTTGATATCCGATACCAGACTGCATCTGGAGCCCTGCAAAGCGTATGGCAACAATGGCGACACGCAATCCCGCTGTCAAGACACTTCAAACTCTGGAGACCACTTTCGCGAAGATCAGCACCGGTGGCTGCTGATGACACAGGCTGAGCATACTTCAATGATGCTGCCAGCAGCACGGAGTAACTATGCGAAACGTCAGACACGCGTTCAGACCAGATAAAAGGATAACGACCAAGACAATGTAAACATCACCAGGGGATACCAATGAAATCGTATGAACCTCGATGCATCAAGTTTCCGGGGATCAATCTGGTTGTTTCCTGGGGTCAGCCCGGACAGCTTATGCACAGACAACTCCTCGTCGTTAACGTCCACCGGTACGGGACCTGTGCGAGACAAAGAGCCATCGTCCACTGCCTTTGACTCCCGTGGAAGCAAATGGTGGTTGTTGCGGTTGTTGCTGCTAAGTACCCTGTCCCTCAACAGGAGCTTGATTTTCATCACCCAGACCCTGGGGTATGGCCATGACATTGATGGCTGTGCCTGACCCTGACCTTCCTCCTTCTAGAACTGCTGGTCGTAACGAGACTCCCCTTGACAGCTGTTAACATTATGCATCAAATCCAAAATGCCTTCGTCAATAGACCCCTTTGGGGACAAATCCGTGCACTGATGATCTGTGACGGAAATTCCATGGAGAAATTTGCACTTTTCTCTCTGAAAATAAACAGCTGGCACTTCCTGAGACGAGGCGGCCATGCTGTCTGTAGGTTGAAGCAAAGACGATTGCCTTTATTTTCACGCAGACCAGCATCAAGCAACAGTCTTGATTAAAACTTGGCTTTAGTTCAGCCATTGAAAAAAATTTAGCGCGTAATGAATCATTTAATGAATGAATGATTTAATTAATTAATCAAGTACTGAAGCTTCTCTCATATCTGTGGGGATAATCTCCTTCTATAACGAAAACACCCCAACGACAAGTAAACTTCGGACGTGAAACCAGCTTGTTTATTATGTTTATTATATGGATAAAATGATGATAAGACGCCTGCTGCGAAAGCCACATGTATTTGTGAAAAGATATTTGAGAATGGATTATGTCTCTCGTCGAAGGGTTGCCCGTCAGCTACGGCTTTGCTTCCACGACTGACTGCCTCTGGCGCCTATTGATGCGGCACCGAAACAGGCGGAATGATCTATATACAAAGCATCCTTGTTGGCTGGCAGCGAGCTAGTTGACATATATATATGCACGCAAGGGAATGCCTGGAAAACTTGGCATGGATGTGTGAATCGTCGGAATGAGGAGATGCTGTGGCGGTGACATATGTCAAGAGTCTCATAGAGTGCAGCAAAAGACTGTCAACTCAATTGACACACACCATGACGCTCCACGATATTCAGATTTCCGGACTGATTGAACTCCTGTTGGAAGGACAGGCGTCGAGAAAGTTCATCATCCCGTCTCTCTTCACCTCCCATCTCCAACCGTCAAAATCGCCTGCAGCATGGTCATCGCAAACGGAGCGCCAGCCATGTCCGTGGTCTCACGGAACGACGCCTCCTTAACTTCGCTGATCAAGAATGACAAGCAGGAGGTAAAGGAACGCGAACCCAACAGGTAATGCCCGCCCCTTGTTCCGGGTTCCGAACACCCTCCAATGTGATTTCTCGTCGTGATGCAATGAATACATGTGCAGCTGCTGTCTTTCCATCGATGATGATTCATGACACATGACAGATGACGACGAAGTGCTTGAAGCAGCTTCCAGGGTTGTTGATAAGCAATATATAAGACGCCAAAGGTATGCACAACTTCTGCACTAGGATAATATAGCAATATCCATGACTGACGCCTAAAATCTGAATCGCGACGTGCAGTCATACTTGGTGGGCAGTGACTGAGCGATGGCCGTCCTGCAGACATCCTTCCTGTTTCTTTTAGAGCCATCGAAACAATTATCGTGTCTCGAAGGAAGACTTGCTTGGACGCATCCATCAAAAAAAGATGAAGAAACGTGGTGAAACAGCTTCCACGCCTCAATAATTTGACGTCGCTGCGACATGATGATGAGGTTTGCAGCGTGTGCTGCCAACGGCAATGTTGCTGCTGGCGCATACGATGTGTTGACGGGGGTCAACACACCTTATCGTTGTCACACCAAATCAAGAGGTTGAAGAAGTCATATATTTGGCCCTCTAATACACCTACACTTTCAACTCTGCCAGAACCGAATTTGAGGGCTTTGAAATCGGTGGTGTGCTCAATGCGTATGCTTGTTTTGAGATCTTGAACAAGAGTTGTTGCTGTTCTCAAGGTTGCTGTCTGATATCCTCCTCTCATTAACGCTCAAGTTAAGGGGGTGCGAAGGCGCTCTTTACCCCACTGTATCTTGTCACGACTAAGGTAACACGAGGGGTTATCGAAATGCTGTGGTATAATGACCTAGCTTGTTGCGAGTGCCACAAGACATAGATTGACTGCAGATCTGCGAGGATATCATGCTGAAGGGGCGGCACATGCTTCTAAAGTTTTATAGGATTGCTGGCCTTGGCCTGGCTCCCTCACAACTCGCTCCAAAAAAAATATATATAAACATATATATATCGTCAGGGCACTCGCTTGGGCGACATCGCTTTGATTGATGGCCGTCTGGATGCTATGATGAGACTGCGCTGAATTTGCTTCATGTCACGGCAAGACGTCCTCAAGAGTTGGAATACCTCAGGTCACTGCATCAGTGTCTCTACCATCCTTTCAACCCCTGAAGACTATGTTCGCCTCATGCCAAATGGAGGTAGAGCGTTATATCTGAATGAATCTCCGTCCGACTCAATGAATGGGAGCGACTGCTCGTCTGCTCTGCTCCTTGAGCAATATGGCAAGCGGGGATCCGCCAATACTGGAAGTCCACGATGATCAACTAGAATCATGGTTGTTGCCGCAAATGACTGTGTCAGCGAAGCACAGAGTCATCGCTGACTGCTCAGAGCATCATGCCCGCATCAGAGAGAGAATGCTGCCCACTCGTCGTCTCCTCGTCTGGCGCAAATCTCTGCATCAATCAGATCTCTGGTTGAGATCTCCTGATTATCTAGTGAGTCCAAGAGATATGTTGGACCAGAAAAAACCTCGGATCCTTGAGAGTGATGGTTCCACCCTGTCGTAAAACAGAAGCAATCCCAATGGAACGGACCGGTCTCATTCGCTCACCGTCGAACGCCATCCGCCATCTCATGCCGCTCTCTTGATGCACCAGTGAGATTTGACGAGCGATATCTGATCCCCGCCTCGGCACAATATGGAGCAGGCCACTTTCGTCACTGCTTCATCGTGCGTCCTCGAGGAGCTAATGTAGGGAGAAGCAGGTATGCCCAATATACCTCTATACAGGATTGGGATTCAAGAGCAAAGATCGACAAGAGCACGGGATATCTGTCGAGCCTGGACGGAGTTGATCCCTGCTTCCACGGAGATGGCCCCTTCGCTCACAGGCATGAGGGCTTAAACTGGAAATTACTCTCCAGCATCCGATGTTGCTGTCGTATTGAGACACCGATGCAGCATGCAGACACTAGATTCTCACCGCACCTTCAAACGTGCATCCATGTGCGATTTGACCAGGGAGATCATGAGGGACTGCTTCGTCCATGCAGTTCATACACTTCACTCGGACAAAGCGCAAAGATTTTCTCAAATCTAGACTGACCTTTGGCAATGTGGAACCACATTATGAGCTGGCTAGCCTCTCTTATCCTTACAAATCTGGGTGATAGGTCTCTTCCCCGGAATGCAACTGATGGGCATTGAAAGCCAATGAAATCCTTCGGCATGAAGGTTGTCGGACCATGGGTAACGGGAATTTGCCAGCAGCACTCCTAGCTTCAGTCATCGGGCAAAAATCGAAATACCATACAGCATATTTCGACAGCAAGGCCCCCGCGCTTATGATCGACGGCAAACTCAGACTTTTACATTTGAGAGCCTTGGACGCGAATTTACAAAGCGTTGACGCGAGCATCATTGTGATGTCACTGCCATTACATCGCTGGCAGAGGAGTTGAATAAGGAGTCTGTTTTTTGCTTTTTGTTCTTTTTCATTTTTCTCGAGACACCCAACAGTACCACGTGGTGTGAAGAGTATGTTGACTGACAAAAGAACATCTCTAATAAACTAATCGCACTGGATATGTATGTCTGAAGAAAGAAGCACTCTGAAAACTGGCAGGTATTGGAGAGTGCCGGGACTCTCGATCCCCCACGAAATTCCATGGATGGGCGTCCCAAGATCTTGGAAACAGCGTTGTTCCTATGGAAAGTAAATCTTGTTTCCCCGGGGAACCTTTTGGCCACGCGCGAGACCGTGACACCTCTGACCGGCTATGGGAGAAGGCCCTCCTGTTACCCCTTTTCTGCAAGCGGCAAAAAGTTGATTCTTTAAGTGATTACCTCTCCCAAATTCTAGTTTACCTTTGCCCAAATTTCTTCTCGACGATGATCAGCAAAATTTGGGGAGTGTTTGCAGACAAAAAAAAAAAAAAAAGGAAACATGGAATGAACAAAATATCTCATTGCCGTTAATCGGCGTTTGATGGTATTGGAGTCTTGAAGCCATGGATTGTGCCTGCATTTGGAGTAAAATATACCGCGCATATTCTAGGCGGGTATGCGGGTGTCATGGCCTGCTGCTACTGCTACACTATGATACAGGGTTTAGACATGGTTGACCTGTTAAGCTGGGTTTGCCTTGCAATCTTACACTCGAGAGCATACATGCAGCTGCTCCGTACTGCATCGGATTCTTTGCAGATTATTTGGAATACATGCTGAGGGATCTGAGACGGGTCTCGCATTGGAGGTTCACGACATTCCAATGCTTCCTGCTAGACAGAACTTATATGAGATGTAACGGGTATATGCAATTGCAGGGGCTATGAGTCAAGTGCGGGCGCTTGATTGGTAGGATCCAGACTTTGGACTTACCCTAGAACTTGACTGGGTGAGCTGTGTGCCTGGTAAAGAGGTTGTAAGGACAAGCTCTTTGGATCGTTGTCGTTACTGGACATACTCAGGATATAGGCCAACTATATCGCGAATGGTACTGTACTGATTGCCGGTATAACTGACCTCCACGCACAAAGCACCGTTCCTCGCGCTCCCGCCTAAATATCCATATATGCAGGATGAGCGCAGCGCGACCACTTCGTTTCAATCGGCTTGTTAGCCGGGGAAAATTGCATACAGGTCTGAGCAGAGGATTTTAGAAGGTTGGACGAGTGGTACGGGAATGCCTTTATGCTCTTCTGTATTATCAGAGGATATACAATTCATGCGGAAGACTGACACATTCTTTGTGATATTTTGGCCAGATTGGCAGGCGATCGTGACAGAGAGGATAGTGGAAGGCCCCAATAGTCATGTGCATATCGCCAGATCTCCGTTGTAATCACAACGGTATCTGCAGTGAGAACACACATGTCGGAGACCAATTTAGAGACATAGTATGGGACAACAAGCAAGCTGTTTGAGCCTAGGCCATTGCAGATAGGGGTTAACATCAAATGTCAGGACTCTTTCGTAAAGTGTCTGACATCAGCCCTACTTGACTCCCGCTTGCCAGTGACAATCTCATTGGATATCGACGTGGCTTGGGTCAATTCGGACGGTATCACGGGCAGGAGGAAATAAGCTGTCTTGGGTGCATTTTAACACAGCGAAGAAATCCAAGGCGCACAAGAGTATAGCAGATGGCAAGCCGTCCACCGTGGCAATGCCACCGTTCTCTTCACACCCAGCATCTGAGTCTAACGTGATACACATGCGGGCCGCCCGCTTGCCGTTCTCGGTCTCGGTGCGGTACGGAGCGCAGATCCCTGCTCAGATTACATCCTTGCGGACCTAAGTGGAACTAGCCTGCAGTAAGGATTGGCTACCTGATTTGAGAACGGGCGGGCCTTCCCTCCCTTCCTTGCCCTGCTCCGTCCCGTCCGAGGGCTTCTTTTTGAGTTGTGAAGTGGGCCCTTTGTTGACGAGATCGCGATGTCTTCCTTAACAAGTACCCTGTGTACCTTTATATCGTTGTACTGTTGCTGTCACGGGGATACCATGGAGTGTAACGACCACATCAGTCTCGGGTATTCCAGAGAACAACGAAAGTGATGGCAATAATGAAGCTTGACAACCTTAGAGTCTGTCACCTCCGGTCACGACAAACTGTTCCATCCTGACCCTGGTCAAAAATCGAATCATGATCTCGTGGCAATTCAACAAGATGCATTTCCCTCGCAATTTTGTGTGTCTTTGACGCATTATCATGGTTTCAAATGTTGCTCCATTCTGGACCCCATATGGATGCTGTACCATGTAGCCCGAGGCACCATATGAACTTGTGCATTCAGAATTGGCGGTCAGAAAGGAGCATACCATCGCAAGTCACAACGAGCGATGGTGTGTAGGGTATGAATACTCTTTGTTTACTTTTTTCTGCAGGAATATGTCCCTTCTTCACGGAGTTAGGACACGAAACCTCAAACAAGTTAATGTGTACTTCCCTTGCCTACAGTCTCCTCTCGGAATCCCTTGGCCTGTTCCGCCCTTAATCTTCTCTTCTGAGATTCAGCCGTCATCGCCAGAGACGAGGAGAAAGAGAGTTTCTTCACCCCGGATCCAAGAGCCATATATAAACTTTTGTTGTCCGTGGATGTTGTACCAGTGGTACCTCTGGCTTGACACACTGGGCAAAAGTTACATGCACTAGAGCGTGTATCGGTTTCCACACTAATGTGAGCTCTACCAGACTTTGAGGAAGCGTAAATAGAGCGAATGACGGAAAGAATATTAAAGGAAGCCTGCTATGCCAGCGGATGGATTCTTTCTGCTGGTCCTCTGGCGCCCTCCCTTTTCGGACTCCCCTGGGCTCCTTTTATTCTCGCCTCTTCCCCTATCCCCTTTGGCTGCCAATCCTTGTTTTGTTAGGTGTTACCGTTTGATTGAAAACTGTGCACCTGCAGCCCGGACACTTTGATTTTCGCGGGTGCTATCTGCGCACCGTAAGGTGTTTGAAATTTTCAAATGAATCAGAATCTTCAAGCGCTACAAGAACCGAAGAACGCTTTTGACTAAACCAAAGCTAGAAATTTTCATGCGACATCTTGTTCATAGATACGAAGTGGGTGAATTGCTTTCAGAATTAAACTTGCCTTATACCACAGTGTGCAACCCACATTCTTGATTCGCGGGGATTTCGATACCTGCGTTCACGATATCGGTTTTCCAATTGGGAAGTTCTTTTCTTGACTGGTTGGCGTTCTTTTCGTCCTCCCCATACGCTAGCCCTTTGCGAGGCTCATCGCACAGTCAACTCGCCTGTAGAGGCACTGTCACGAGGGAGCAGAATACTCAGCAGTTTCACAGGATTCGTTGCGAATTGCAGCTATCAAGCTGTGCTCTGTGTCTTGAGGCACATTATCACACCTTGATGCTTCTCTGCTATTCGCCCTTGTGGACTCGAGCGCCGTCGTCTGCAGTCTGATATCAACAGCTTCACGGAGAAGTGTTTTTTCCCACGACACATTTTGCACCTTCTTACCATCTCAAAGCTGCGCTTTCTTCAAGCCCATTGGCTTTGCTACGCTATCACAATTGGAACCTACGACATCCTTGCAGCTGTTGAGCATCCCGTTCCGGTCTCCGCGGGCTCCAGGATTACAGCTTGCTGAAGCTGATTGACCTGCACGCCAGCATCCTTGCGCTTGCTCCCTCCTTTTATTCTTCACCCGTGCACGTTACGTCTACCAGCCGAGTACTTTCCCCGACCGGTTTAGTCGAGCGTGGTTATACCAAAAACATCACAATATATACCTGGGTATCATAAGGGCCCGCGTCCGTGCATTTTTCGATTTACAATTCGTCATATAAGAAGCGTGGTGTTCACGGCTCATCCGCACGCTGTGACCACACTGGAGTCGTTGCATCTCATTTGTGTGCCTTTTGCAAGCGTTGGTGCATCGCTCAAAGTTCCTCACAATGGCCAACGATCCAAATCGACCGCCGCAATATCCGTTGCCCTCCTGGTCAGCGGCGCCCCCTCCGCCTCAGGAGTACCAGTCTGCACATGCTCCGCCCCAGGAATATCACACTGCACCTGTATCGCAGTATCCACCTCCCGTAAGTGTCATCGCTTTGATCGTCGAAAAGCTCAACGGCCATTGACACCGATTACATGGGTCGTTGTTTATATGTGCACATATACGTCATTCCTCGCGCAATTTGAAAATGCTAACATTCATTCATTCTGTTTCACAGCCGCAGTCGGCACCATCCTATCAATACCCACCACCTACTACAGATATGAACGGTGTACCACATCCATCACGCCCCCCTCCACCACCACATTTGCAGCCTCCACACATCCCAGACCCGTACCGCTTGCCTCCTCCTCCAGGACCATACCAACGTCCACCAGTTGAGTATTATGGGCCACCGGCACCTCCTGTAGCTCCACCTCAGGTGGTTTATCAAGCTGCTGCACCGAGACAGAGAACCGCCATCGCTTGCCGTTATTGTCGAAGACGAAAGGTTGGTTTATATGGTCGCGATATATCTCAGACATCTCATTAACTCAATTATAGATTCGCTGCTCGGGGTTTGATTCTTCAGCCGATGGGCGATGCTCCAATTGCGTCCGATTCAACCAAGAATGCATGTTTACCCCGGTTTCCTCGCAGGCACAAGCTTTTGTTCCAGCACAGGCTGCATATCCTCACCTACGGTCTCTAAATGGTATTCCCCCGGCGCAAGGCCCAATGCCACCAGCGGGCCGTCCGGCTGGCAGGCCTGCTTACGCTGCCGAAGGTGTCATGTTGTATGGTGCCTACGGTCAACCTTTGAACACGACGCTTAGAGGAGCACCGCAACCCCCTCCTCCTGCGCAGCATGTTCAAGCTCCTTTACCTCCACAGCAGGCCCCCGCAGGACCATCTTCATCGCATCATACCGGAGCACCACTACAACAACCACCACCACCACCACCGCCACCACAGAGTGAAACAACCACTATCCCCCCTTCTCAGTTACCTTATACTCGTCCGTCTTCGGTTCCCGGTCCTACAACAGTTGCGGCTATACAAGTAGCCTATCAGCCTCCCCCTCCACCGGATCAGAGCAGTCGAAAACGTCCACGGCCAGAGGATCTTCATAATGTGTCCCAGGCTGCTTCTCCTCAGCTCTCAGGGGCGTCTCCTCCCGTTCAGACACCAGTGGCTCCACAGAAGGCCAGGGCAGCCATCTCATCGGCATCAGCCCCACCAGAACAGCTTCAGAATGATTGTGGCGGAGCAAATGGATCTCATACGAGATCACCTCCATTGCAAGACCAGTCACACTCTGATGAGAGAAGTGTGCAAGGTCCGAAGTCGGCACCTCCAGCCTCGCCGCATCCTGTACTCCCTCCTCCTCCAGGAGTTGAAGGTCATGAATACCGCGCTATCACTACTCGGCCGCCATATCCACCAAGTTCGACAGTCCAAGTAATGACAACGTCAGCGCCTGTGTCTGGGCACGTCTCACCTGCATATGCACCAAGTTCGTATCCACAGCAGCAAGCTTACTATCCGCCACCTCCACCATACCATGCTGGACAACCTCTCTCTGGTCAAGATGGCAGACCAACCTACGTGTACGATCAACGTGGTGGGCCTGTCAACGGTCACGCATTTCCACCACCTCATACCACTGAAATGCTCAATCAACCCTACCAACCGACGGCTTCCCTCCCCATGCATCCGAGACCCCCGCATGTATACCAGCAATCTGCGCCACCGGCTCATCAGTATGCTCCTCCACCGCAGCACTCACAGCAGCAAAGACAGGGGCCACCTTCCATACCAGGCCAGCAGCCCTCTTCTACGCAGCCAACTCCGCAACCTCCTTACGTACCCTCTCCTCCGAAGACTTTTGGGGCAACCATCTCAACAACTAGTCAGATTACTTCCACTGGGCCAACTCCTGCTAACACGTCGTCGACACCAATCTCCGAGCATTGCCATTCTCAAACTCATAGTCCCAAGGAAGAGAAGACACGGCCTAGAGACTCAGCCCTACCCTCGGGCAATTCGCATACAGGGGCTACTGTAACACCACCGCAACAAAGTCAGGTGCCAGCGACACTTCAGCCTGCATCTAGAGTTACACCCACCAGCGTGGCTGGCACCGTTGGGGGTTCAGGAAGCGGCAATTCGAGCGGTCGAGGTCTTAGTGTCCTTGACTTGTGTGGCCCCGACAGTAACACCGCGCCAACCGCCAAGGCACGAAGTACAACAGATAGTGACATGCTGAATGCGTTGAGTCGGAAAGTTTAGAGTGGGACATCATGATATAGACGTCTTTTCATCCGGGAGTTCATGTATTACAATCTGAATCGTTTGGGCGGGAATTTTTTGATGATGTTTCTTATCGTTCCAGTTCATATGCTTTCATTGTTTTTGATCGCCTAACATTCGCTTTCGCTTAGTTCATGTCAATTTCGGTAAATATCTTCAATTTGTTGTCTTTCTACTGTCGATACATTTTTATTTTCTTTACTCTTCGCGGTTCTCAGTGCTCGTTTTTGTTTCCTCATGCAAGGTTTGAACAAGAATTCTCATGATCCAGCACGATTTTCTTGCCTTCAAGGAACAGCATCTTCCTCAATTGTGATACGTCTTGACTGTTTATAATTGACCTTTCACACGTGAGGTGTTCAAAAGTCTTTTGAGTGATATTCCCTTCATGCGAAGCAGTTGGATAGTGGATTATATACGCAGTTGCACCATTATTTTGAGACCTATGTCAATCCATTGACTGCCCCTATATACTCCAAAGAGGCACTTCAATTGAGGCCAAATCTGGCAGGGGTTTCCAAACCCCTGAATCTTGCATTTTTTTTTATTTCTTTTTCACAGGGCGAGGAAGGCAAGGACATCAAGAATGCCGAGTGTCTGTCTGGTGGCCTGTGTCATGATATCATGATTGGTGAGTGCTAATGCTCCATATG
>AZGZ01000003.1:589071-612778 GCA_001636715.1 Ascosphaera apis ARSEF 7405 | reverse complement strand
GATCATTACAAGCTGTTGTAACCATCATCAAGTGATGACAGCAGTAAGCAGCACAGTAGTACGTATGTAGTGGCGAGAGACATTCACTTGTTCATAAGCAAGCTCTCAGTATCATGGCTCTATCAGAAGGAGACTCCAAATTTGGAATTATTCCATCACGACTAACCCACAAAAGTGTCAGTCAGGATATCCAGCTTCAGAGCTGTGTTTTGAGCATGCGATAAGCTTGCGCAGGTGTGTTGATGTGAGACAACCAGACCAGCACAATTGACCCTGGGTCCGAGCAAGTGAAGCAGCGCACGACCGTCAAGGAGAAGTCAGAAATGGTATATCGGCCGGAGGCCTACTGGGTCCCACTGAGGTTCGACACGATTCAGTCATTTGGCCTCTCGCCTCCAAATGCATAGCAGCAGTACCCTTGACTGGTCTTTCAACAATGCGGTTTTGTCCTTGGGTGTATTGCCCGGAGCTATATGTATGTACTGTAAATGCTCGCTTCTCAAACAAAATCCAGTCGCACCACCATGTGACAACACGCGTCGTTCAGCTGTATCATCAGCTGTATCACAAAATCATGATCAGGCTGGTGTAGTCATGTACAGTGTATGGCATATTCATGACTGGAGAAGTAAATCTGCTGCACCCCTGAATCACCCCTCGGTGTACCATACAAGTACTCCTGAGTATCTGCTGCGTATCACTGGTGGCAAACCCAGCGACCACTGAAACCCGTAGGTACAAGGGTGACGAATCGTGCTTCTAGAAGTAGAAACGGTCCATCTAAACCCATGCGTTCATGGTGGTCCATCTCTCTGATGTTTCGACAGCGATTACGTATGCGCCGGACGCGTCGTTTATGTAGCTCCCCTGTGGCCCATTGGGAATAGAGAAGTACAGGAGTGATACTTCATCGCTCTGCCTTCTCGCCATTAAAGCAGCAGCATGAAAGGCTTGTGGAAGAGTAACCCTGCAGATCTTGCAAAGTAACTGAACCAAGCTTTTTTAGAGGTCAATTGGCCTGCGAGGTCTAATGCTTGTACATCGTAGCTTCCGTTCCTCTTCGATTCCTTGGGCTGATGAGATTGCCTCCGGGGTTGGAGTCGTCATCTTTCCTCTCAAACCAACAGAAGACAAAGCGGTCCAGTCTTCAAGTCTGCGATCAAAGCAGAGGTCGGCAGTCGCTCCATAACGTTGCTTTCATCGGCAACTATGTATATGGCGATAGAACCCAGTATTTCTGTCTTCTCGATGGGAGTTTTCAATTTTATCCTCTTGCCTTTCGTCTCTCGCATGTCACCTGTGGCTTGTCTCCTTTCTCCTGGCCCATCTTTGCTCTCGGTCTTCCTTCCTTCTTTCGTTAAAAGTATCTGGGCCATTGCCATTTCCAAGATTGCGCCATTGCAGTGAGTCCACTCAGGCTCTTCATCCATATAGATATCACGGTAGTTCACGCAGGGGGGCAGCTATCAGAACTTCATCGCTGCTGCTTGTTTTATCGTCTCGTTGTTCTGGTCATCGCTTGGACTTCAACCCTGATTATTTTGTCCCTTCCGTCGTCGAAATTTGCAAGCCCCATAACGTTGGTACGACAATATCAACCAGACCAATTAGGCTTGATAAGTTTACTCGTCTTTCAAGTTCACAATTGAGATTTCAAAAGGAAGGAAGTGTCCAGTGTGCTCCAGGAATTTAAGCGTCGCATCCAGACAGCTTGGTTCCGAGAGATACCCCTTTTTTTGAAAGAGATCTATATATATGGATATTTGAACCGCCAGTTTTGACGATAACTCAGGGAAAGATCAGCACTTCATGATTGGTGAAAAGAGAGGCAGTTCACCTACTAGGATGCCCATCAGATTCAAGACACCGTTTATAGCGGTAGCCATTATTCTCTTGTTTTCGTTCTTCTGGGGGCTGAATAAGTACGACCATGCTGCTGTCTCACGGATAACGGGAACCGCAAAGGGGCCAACCACATATGAACAAACCACGCCTTCAGCTGCATCAGAAACGCCAATTGAGACAGCAGTTCCTGGCGTGATAGAGCAATGTGATGCTCCTGATGTGGGAGCACCAGTCTTGAATGTCAAGGACTGGATTGTGCCCAAAGAATTCACCCGCGCCTTCATTCAGCCTCATTGGGTTGACACAGACGCCAAATTTTCCAACCTCGAGGATGTTTCGACAAAGGTTTTGAATGATTTCCAACCGCTAGGAAGTACTACGAACAGTAGCAGATTTACATCTCAGCAGCCTTGTCCCAACGTTATTGACATCCGAGTCGCAAAGGATCTGGCTGTCGCGGGCTCAGAGAATTTGCTTTTTGGCGCTGCAACGACTGTGGATCGTCTTGATCGCATGCTGCCATACTTGCTCTACTCCTTCGGCCATACAAAAGCGCATCTGCTTGTCTTACTGCCTGGTGACACTCATGATATTGCTAAGCATGAGGCTCGTTACAGAGCACGAGGGTTGAACGTTACATTGCGCGGCTCCCCCTTGGCTTTCACTGCCAGATACTTTGGTCTGGTAGAAGCTTTCATTGATTTCATCAAAACCACTGGCAATGATATTAAATGGGCAAGCTTCATCGACGATGACACGTTTTTCCCTTCCTTGAACCACATTGTTCAGAAATTGAACAAACTTAACCATAAGGACCGTTGGTACATTGGGACACACTCGGAGGCTAGCTGGCAAGTCAACACCTTTGGTGGTATTGGCTTCGGTGGAGGAGGCGTTTTCATATCCAGAGCTGTTCTCGATGCGCTTATTTTCCATTACAACGAGTGCCAATCATGGGGCGACCAGCCGGGTGACCAGAAAGTGGCGCAATGCATATTCAAATTCACAAATACACAATTGACGAAGTGGGATACACTCTGGCAGATGGATATGACAGGCACCGTTGACGGCTTTTTTGAAAGTGGAAGAACCATCGACTCTTTACATCATTGGTCTAGTTGGTATCATAAAGACGTCGTCAACATCTACTCTGTCAGCCCTCATTCAGGGCGCAGAGGCGTTCTTAGACGGTGGAAGTTCGACGAAGATGTCAAGACAGATCCCTCTACCAACCAAGCACGCCGTTCTTTTTGGGTCATGACGAACGGATACTCCATTGTGAAGTATTCAATGGATGCAAACCTGCCCGCTGAAAGTGTTGATTTCAACAAGGTAGAAAAAACATGGAATGAGGATCCCAAGGGTTACGAAGCGAGATTAGGCCCCTTTAGAGCCAGGGATCAAGAGGGTATCAAAAAGGAGCGCTATCTGATGACTGATACTTTCATGATTGGAAGCAACATTCACCAGATGTACACGCGCGACAAGGATAGCGAACGCAGCATGATTGAGATTGTCTGGCTGCCCCCTGTTCAGGAGTAATGAAGAAAAAAAGGGGTTGAAATTCATTTTACGACACATGTCAACTTACATTTGTTTCCACTCTTTTCTTTGGAGGAACCTTCCCATTTGCTTAATTAGTTTCGTGGCGCACGGAGTCTGATCATGTATTTCATTCTGATTGATTGTTCCTTGCCTCTGCTATACCTCGTCTATAGAGGCTGCTAGATAATCAGAGTATCACACTGCTCTTATCACTTCACTGTCGTACTAGGAATATATATATTTGTTAACGACTAACATTTCACTCTCCTTTCTTGTGCTTTGTAGAGGTGTTCTGTGAGCGCCGACGCCGGCTCCTCATTCCCCATGATATATTCCCTCTAAACAACGTCAAACCCGAGAAGGCTCAACTCAACCCTTTCATCCTTTCGTCGCACCGCATTTCTCATCTTGACTCATCGTGACTTTTCAGTCCTAGATACAGTATTTACACTATTATATGGACATATCTAGGCGGGTTTTGCCGATCACGTGTGTGTACTTTGGCGCCCGGGCGGGCCTACATGAGTATGTATCGTATCTCCATGGATGGGTGGTATAAATATTAGGTAGAACATCGACGTCAGGCCTTGACCACCGCAAAAGAAAGCATACACGTCGGTTCACTGCAGATCATAGCCGGGAAGGCATACCAGAGAAGAAAGTTGTGATCGGCTTGACTGGCTTCTGGAGGACGGAGGAAATAGGGAATAGCTCTGTCAAAAAATTTGCGAGACCATCTAGATAGACGTTGGTTAGAGCCGACAAAATATTGCCTTTCAAAATCCCACTTCAATCATGGCTCCCAAATCTCCTATCATTGCATGGGCATTGCCGAGGATAGCACAGATATTGCCCTTGGATGATGAGTCTCTAACGCAGATGCTGGAATATACGAATATGTTGAGTCCAGAGGAAGCTGCAGCTCATTTACAGAACATTTTGGGCGACTCTCCAGCTACCTTGGAGTTTATATCTGGCTTCAATTCAATGAGGAGGAGTGCAGGTCATGGTGTTTCAACAGCAGGAGATCATGCTGCTACGGATACATTGAAGGGATCATCCTCAAGTTCGAGAAATGAGTCAAGAAACCAATCGCCGGCCCCTCCTACCGCCTCTTCTGCAAAAATGGATAAAGGAAAAAGAACCGCAAAGCCTTCCAGGTCATCAACACCTGCATCTGCAGGGCATTTCATAGCTGAACATCTTCCAAACGTCAAGTCCAAGCCCGCCAGGAACCCGCAAAGTCGAGGTTCGTCAGGCGCAGTTGCCGGTTCATCGGCAAAATCCAAGGGAGCGAAGAATCCGCAGACCACCACAACAAACAATCTTGCAGACTTGACATCAGCGATTGCAGCGCTAGAAATCTCTACAAACCCGACATTGTCAGATAAGCAGCAGCAGCGAAAATGCACGTGTGCTGGATCTATTCACCCACTGTTTACCATGGCCCCCAATTGTTTGAACTGTGGAAAAATTATATGCGCGCTCGAGGGTTTACAGCCATGCTCATTTTGCAATAAACCTTTGCTGTCGAGCGATGAAGTACAGGATATGATTCGGGAGCTCAGAGCCGAGCGTGGAAACGAAAAAATGCGTGTCCATAATGAAGGGCAGCAGAAGAGTTCCAACTCCGGGTCAACGTCCCAAAACCTAGCCTGGGACGATGCCGGCCTTGCAGCCGCCAAAGCACATCGCGATAAGCTATTGTCGTTTCAGGCACAAAATGCTCAAAGGACAAAGGTTGTTGATGAAGCCGCTGATTTTGAGACACCTAACGTCGGTTCAACACAATGGATGACACCTGCACAAAGAGCTCTGGCATTAAAGCGACAACAGAGAATCTTACGGGAAATGGAAGAGAAGGCCAAGCCTGAATGGGAGCGGAAGAAAATGGTCATGAGCTTAGATGTCAAGACGGGAAAGGTTATTCGAATGGTAGACAAGGGACAAGGTGGTACGACTGAAGATGAGGAGACGAGGCGTGCAGAAGAGGAGGAACGACTTCTTGAACAGAAAATGGAGGCGGAAGCTGCTGTTTCCGAGCACAGGCTGGGGTCTAGCAAAAATGCTTTCAGTCATAATCCTCTACTTGCTACCGGTGGCCTTGTACGCCCAATTTGGGACCCGAAGGGAAAAGGTAACGCGACGAGACATCGTGAACAAAAGCAAACATGGAGGAAAGTACAGGATGATAATGATGATAACGAACAATGGATTTTGGATGGGGGCTTGCATGGCTTTTCCACCGAAGACGATGTGTTTAACACCGAGGAACCACCTTCCAGCAGATTTTCAGTCGTATGATCTCCGACGTTCCTTGTCGTTTCCCCATGTACTGTCATAGCTAGATATTCCCCGCACGCACTCTGGATGCTCATACATACAAGTCTCGGTGATAATTAACTCTGGTCTCTTTTGGTGTGCCAGAGAACCGCCTGTTTATACGAACATTGATATCAACGTCTACGGCTTCGATGCAAAGTTCTTTCGGCCCCACAATCTTTGACAGCTGCCAACGTCGTTCGCGTTAACATCAATTTTCTACCCCGCATGTCATTGATTGATACTCAAGATTTATTCTTGAACCCAATTCGAAATTCACGGCCAGTCCATGGAAGGGGCTTCAAGCTGGTGGCAATGAAGGTTTAAGATGCTGACACACGCACTGCCCAGGAATCGGTGATGATACTGAGGCGGGGTCGTCAACTGTGTCCGGTACGTGGGAAGCTTGACAATCCACCTTCGTGATAATCGATATACTTCTTTGGGTTTCCTCATATACTTCATCTGCTTCTGAAAATTGTCAACTTACACGTACATGCATGCTATGGGCTAGCCTCGCTTCTGACCTCGTGGGACGCTTTCTCAATATTCCTTCTATCATATCATCAAGAAAGAATAGTTCTGCACGGAAGATCCGGCGCAGAGCTGCATTTGGTTCTTCATATAAGAAGAACGAAAACATCTCGGCCGCACAGTTCCACTCACCGAACTTGTCGACCTCAATATCTCATCTGCTGAGTACATTCAGATTTGCAGAGATTTTCATTGCTTTCGGCTGTCTGCTTCTTCTTTTATCAGAAGTTGAATCCTTTCAAGCTTTCGTGAAAGCTGATACTTTGCACTTATCGACATACCTGAGCACGAGTCTACCAGTCTTGGGCAGGATTTGGACATTCATCAACATGCCTGTTCTTAAAAACGACGCTACGGGGTTTGACCCTCGCCGAAGGCACGGAAGCATGGGAACTCCTCCCCTTGTGGCAAAGGCACAGGAAATTGCCGGGCTCTTTGAGTATCCAACTGAGGAGGTTCTCCGTGGTGTCACAGAATTCCTCAAGGAAATAGATGATGGCCTGGCTAAGGAGAACTCAATCTTGAGTCAAATTCCTTCGTATGTTACTGGTGTCCCAAAGGGCGACGAGAAGGTCTGTAATGCCACGGCTTTTTGGAAACATTTTCATTGGATTGAGATTAATTGTGTTTTGTCTATAGGGGCTCTACCTAGCTGTTGATCTTGGTGGAACCAATTTCCGCGCTTGCTCCGTCTATCTCCATGGCGATGGCAATTTCACCATGCGGCAGTCAAAAACTAAGATACCTTCTGAGCTTATGGTCACAAAGGATCACAGGGATCTATTCAACTTCATGGCTGAGCAAATTGACAAATTCATACAGGAGCATTTAACAGAGCATTGGTCCTCGCATCTTGAGAAGAAGAGAAAGGAGAGGGAGAAGTACGTTGATGAAGAGTACTTCGATTTGGGTTTCACCTTCAGTTTCCCTGTTGATCAGAGCGCAATCAACAAGGGAACCTTGATTCGGTGGACCAAGGGGTTCGACATTGAGGACGCTATCGGCAGAGATGTCTGCGAGATGTTACAGAATGCGTTGAACGAGCGCCACTTGCCCGTTAGAGTTGCAGCCTTGGTTAACGATACGGTTGGCACTCTTATGGCGCGTGCGTACACATCACGCGCTGGTGATAAGTCGCTTCTCGGAGCTATTTTCGGCACCGGCACCAATGGTGCCTATGTCGAGAAAATGTCGAACATTAAGAAGTTGGCTGAGACATCGGATCAGTCCACTGGGGACATGATCATCAACTGTGAGTGGGGTAGCTTTGATAACCCCCTCAAAGTTTTGCCGACTACTAAGTGGGATATTGCACTCAACGAGGACACTCATAACAAGAACTACCACATGTTTGAAAAACGGGTGTCAGGAATGTTTCTCGGTGAGATCGTGCGTCGTGTCATGCTTGACATGACCAAGGACAAGGAGGCGCCTCTCTTCTCCGATAGCGTGATTCCAGAGGACTCCATTCTCTACAAGATATGGGGTATCGACACCAGCTTTTTGTCTGTGGTGGAGGCCGATGATTCAGTCGACCTGAAAGCCATCGCCAACCATTTGATACAGACTCTCGGTATCGATGCGCCCACTTTCCAGGACTGTGAGGCCGTTCAAATTCTGTGCAAGTCTGTTGGTCTGAGATCTGCTCGTCTTGCTGCAGTCGCAATCTCCTCTATCATCATCTGGTCCGGCCGCCTCAAGGAGCACACTGCCATTGATGTCGGTGTCGATGGGTCTTTGGTTGAGTTCTACCCACATTATGAGGAGATGATTCGTGAGACCATGCATGAGATCCCCGAAGTCGGCTTGGAGGGCGAGCAGAAGATCACTATTGGCATTGCTAAGGATGGAAGCGGCGTTGGTGCTGCTCTTGGTGCTGTTGTCGCTACAAGGGCCCGGAAGTGAAAAGCACCTTGGTGCCCGTAATGATGCAACGGTGTGATGTGCCATGACAGTAAAATACTAAAACCCCTTTATCTTCTCATTTTTTGGGAGTACTATCTATTTAATACATGTTCCTAGTCTCTGCTCAATGCATACCCAAGCTCTAACAATGCTTCTTTTGAATTGATTGTAGCCTTTTTAAACCAGCATACAAAGCTTTCAGATCGATACGTCAACTGTGGGCACGATAATTTATTGTGATGACACAGTAATACCTTTAGGGCGGGCTTGTCGTTGCCCAGTCTGTGCTTCTTTGAGGAGTGAAAGAAACGAGCAAGTCAAACCATCACATATATAGCATGCAGTAGATGGTGTCTTCAGCCGCCACCAGACATCTCGAATCACCTCACCAGTAAGCTCTAGTCCTTTCTTTGAAGATGTTAACTACGTCAGCTGTGGGTGAACAGCTTCGGGAGCTTCGCGGTAGGCTGGAGTCGCTCGAATCTGCTACCAGCACCCTTGAGATGCATGTCAGCATCATGAGATCGTCACTCGACAAGATGAACCCACAAATGCCCCACGAAACAGACGAGTGGATCAATTTTCTGACCACTTAGTACCTAGTCTATATTCGACTTCAAACATCGTCCTTGAGTGCAAGCAGCAGTGAACCTTGACCATAGCTTCTTTGCAGTGATCCGCCAGTCTCAAGAGTCCCTGCGTTCTGCGACGAAGATGCATATCTACTATGAGATCTCCAACATGGGGCTGACTGGAGCTGAACGCATATTGAATGCGCAACATAGTACCCTAACATCAATCAGTGACCAGACAAGTCCCATCAGAGAGCAGGTATACGCACTAACCCACTGGGCTTTGGGGATAAACTACCGACTGTATATCGCGCCCCATACATTTGATGAAGTTGGCGCAATGTGGATGTAGCGCGCAGCTCAGAAGGCGTAACATTAGCTCTCTGAGGAGGAATGGCCAAGTATGCTTGTATTGCTGATTATTTTGACTTGGAGCTAATCATTTCTATACCTATAATTGACTTCACATATTCTGCCGTAGTGGTGCAAATCATAGTAATTCCAAAGCCAAATAGTTCACCTCCAATGCATTTATCCAAGATACATATTATCTTCTGCAATTGGCTCAGGCATTGAAACCGGCCGATTTTTAACCCCGATGCTTCTTCTTCTTGCGTCTACTCGCCTCCAATCGACAACCCTCAAATCTGCGGACCACCTATTGCGTGGGTGGCCAAGAACCGCAGTGCCGTCGTCGAAGCCAGTGTATTCGGAGTCGTAGAGGTCGCTCTCCATGTCTTGCGCGGTGGACGGCTCAAGAGCAGACGGATAGGATGCGATAGCAGACGCACTTGCGTTTGAGGTGCAGACTTGCTCATTATTCCTATCGCCAGTCGTGACCTTATATTCCGAATGGTTGGCATATTTTGGTTCGGTGGTCACAGCTGAAATTTGAGCAGCTCCTGAGATGGATGTGTAGATTTCGGATCCATCAGCACCCCTACGCAGCACTGACTCTGGATCAAAACCATAATGGTGCACCCTCCATTGCATTGGTAAGAGCTGAAAAATCACATCCTTGACGCTGGATATTTGCATATTGGTTGATGACGAGGAGTTGATGACCGGCTTTTGTGAGGCCTCGAATGGTTCGCCAGCTCTAGCAGCTTCTTCCTCACGAACGATCTTGACACCCATGGCGATTATCTCCCGAACCACTGATAATTCCAAATCGACGGCGTCCTGGAATGTAAGCTCGCCATGACACTCGAGGTTGATTGCACCGAATGGAGATGCAGCATGGAACAGAGGATCGAAGGTATTGAATATTAGGGAAGACATGGGAAGTGGCTTTTCCTGCACAGCGCGCTGAATCAATGCCGCATATTTCAGTACCAATGACTCCTGAGCATGCCCCTTACGAGCCAACGTGTCAAACGGCCAGAACCGAGCAGACGGAGGTGTCCCAGTGACAATACCATAGTTAGTGGCTGCGAGGTGTAGGCAATATTTCTGTCGATCATTGAAACCCGGACACTGTAAGCCGGCCGCTAGAAGATCAATTGCTAGGCGACGGTCAAGACCCTGTGAGGCTTGCTTGTCGTTGCTGGTGTGGCTATGGCGGCTATGAGAGGTACTCATCTCGTGAAGTCGACGGGTGAGGATGGAAAGAAGACGGTGAGTGGCAGTGAACATGATATCGCGGTCTTTGACGCGATAGAGAGTCGTGGCATACCAGGGAAACTAATCACGATAAGATAAGTAAAACTGTCGCCTATGCCAGAAAGGAGACTCAATGATGTACCGCACCTTATAGAGTGTACTGATCATGAAATTGTACGGGCGCTGAAGACACCGTGAGATGAAAGGGGACTAAAACCAGGGGTAGACATCAGCAATTTCGGTTCCATACGAGTGACAACAGCATCAACAACCAAATACTCACCCTGTTTGGGCTCTCAGCATTTCTAATCATCAGAAACACTTCTTCCTCAGTGACAAAGCCCGTGAAACCAGTACTCCACCAATCCTTCTTGCTCATGATCCTAGGCACGCCATCATCCCACTTCACACACTTTGCACGTGGGAACATCTCCTTCATCAAGTCGCATTGGCTACTCATTTCTGCATTCACGTATCGGCTCCCAAGTTTGACTGGTTGACCATTCTCCTGTCCGCGGTTCACCCAGGCAAGAGTATCTTTCGCGTCCACAATGCTGGCGAATTCAATGAAGCAGTCCATAGTCTTACCGGTCGAACGCTCCATGATAATGTGAATGGCAGGACCAGAGTCAGTCGGAAGGGGTCGTGAGCGCCGGCCGAGGAATTGGATAATCTCCTGTTTCGTCACCGTGAAGGGAACCTAATAAAACATCAATATTGAGTGCGAATGAAAAAAGGATAGAATTGACTTGCGTTGAAGATCCTGATGACAGGCCACTGCTGGGGAAGGCTGAAGATGGCTGTCTTCTCAAAAGGTATGGCAGAGGGCCATAAAAGTGGATCATGTTGGACAGCCTCCAAGGCCAATCTCGCATGGCAATGCGCCTCTATAGCCGGATCAGAATGGAGTGGCCCTACAGTTTTGCTCGATGCGTTATCCTGCTCACGCTCTGGAGAGGCGAGATTGGCGTATCCATTGATAACACTGTCCTGGCCGTTCTCACTGACTTCATCAATGATATCTAACTGCTGCTGTTCCCCTGAATACTCAGCCAGGGGCAAGATTGGGGCATTATCGACAGCACTATGACCCTCGCCATGAGCGTTATCAAGAACAGTTCCTGCAGTCACAATATTGAGCTGATCCTCACCAGAATCATCAGTCGTATCTTCCGATACCTCGGTTTCAACACCCCTTTTGCCCTTATTATTGCCCCAAATCTTTTTCCCAAGCCCGTAGAGAAGATTCTTCTTTGCACCCCCTTTTCCGGTTCCGTTATTGGTGCCCAACCCCAGACCGATACACAATCCATTCATTCCGGTAACCATTTCATCGCTGACCTGTCTCGGCCTCTCGCGGGACATGAAAGGGTGGATTGGGCTGAAGGCAAACCCAAGAGCCTCTCCGTGGGAGCCAACTTTTGCATTCATTATGTGTTCCACATTAGGTCTGCTTTGCTGTTGAATGTCAAAAGGGCCTGAGCTATCTTCAAATGGTGGGAATGGCTCGGTACCATTGCCTGCATTTGTATCCTTTGAAGGTGACATTTGTACAGAATGGCGCGGCGCGGCCTTACACTGATGTCGTTCAGGGGTTTGTTGGGTAGTCTTTGAGGGTGAAGAAGAGGTCAGAGACGATGGCTGAACCCTGTCTCGATTATTTATCATCTCAGTCTTAGATTTGCGGCTTTGTAGGAGAGAAGGCATGACTTTTATATCTTGAATCACCGAAGTGAGAGTGAAAATACCCAACAATATCAATGCTGGTGGACCATGCAGATAGACATGCTATTCGTGTTGTGTTCATGCGAAAAATTTCCCACAATGAGCCAAAAGTGCTAACAAGGTGACAAATGGCAAAAGCCCTCTGCGAACGTCATGGGGAGATTGCATGAAGGTATATTCGACGCAAACACTCGGGTGCATGGTGTATGTTGCGACTTTTATGTGTGTTCTAGGCTAGAACTTGACGGACATATGCATGAGCAGGTGGATTGCGATAATGAATTTGTTTGTCAATTATGTGTAGCTATCGCGTGGTCCTGGTGTGGTTTGTCTCTGCGGTAATGTTAGCATGTTCAGGGAAACCATTTCAATACTGACCGTAATAACAGGTTAGAGAAAAGCAGGGAGTAACGGGAACGATTGCAGAGTAAATGATTGATATAAGGTTGCAGTGAAATGATTAACTGATATACAGTGTCCGCAGTCCAGGCACGGGAAAGAAAGGAGGACGCCACAGCGAAGGAGGTATGTATGGGACCGCTGGATGAACACGCATGCGAAAACAGGATCGACGATGGAGAAAAGGAAGGCAAATGAAAGCAAAACAAAGCAAATGCTGGCTAGAACGTTTAATCGAACTATTTTTGGTGAGTTAGTTGTTTTGAGGGACCGTTGTGTATTGAAGGGAGGAGAATGAGGTACGTACTGGTGTAAGGAAAGACTCGGCAACGAAACGTGCTCGGGCGTTCAACTTGAGTTGCTTGTTAGCTTTGAAAGGAGTACAATGTCGAACGAATAAAAGAAAAAGAAAAGGGTTATAATGACATACGAATAGCTTCATTTCTGATATTTCCTTATCAACTTCCTGCATGAACTCGATGATGAAGTCGACAAGCTTATGCTTGAGCATGGCCTCGGTATGGAAATTCGTTATTAAGAAGGAGATGTCGTAACCCTGTATAGCAAGGGTTAGCAAATTCACGTCGACGAACGAGTCGTTTTTTTCTCTTTCTTTCTCGGGGGTTAGAGGGTGAGCGCACCTTGACAGGCTTCCTCCGCAAGATGAAGAAACTCTCCGCTCTTTGGGTCAAAAACCGAGTGAACTTGTGTACGAGGATATGTTCGATCTCATCCGCCTGCTTAATTCTGATACTGACTCGCACGGAATTGACACTTGGCTCAATCAAGACTTTCTCCGTCTCATTTCGTGCAACAGTCAAGCTGTTCAGGAGAACTTCTGGAGAGGAGCGGGCCTCGACTTCAGGGACATTATGTCGTTCAGAGGTCTGAGAGGCGAAGTTGGCGACGGCCAGGGATGCAGTGAGAGAGGTGCGGACGCACTGAAGGTAAGGGCGGAGGGATTGAGACTGTGATGAGGGGTGTGGTCAGCATAGAACGAGTAAAATCATAGCTACAATGTATATATATGGGGTTGATAGACCGCCACGATAGTAGCTCCAGCAGCTACCTACCATGATGATGAAGGGGGGGTGATTTGCAAGCTGTCGAGAGTATGAAATAGCTATTCTGCAGCAGAACAAGCAGTAATCGCAGTGAATCGAGGCAGTCGTTTGGTAATGTAGACCCTCTCCCCAGCTGCTATGAATTGTATCTGTCGTCCCTTCTATATCAATATGTCGTTGTCTATGTCAATGTCGATGTCGTTGTCTATGTCGTCGTTGTCTCTTCTCCCCCCATTCATTCGGTCCCCGCGGAGTATAGTAGTGGAGAAGAAAGAAGGGGCAGGCTATATTGGAACCATTTGCACTGTTTGCATATCCCTATTCATTGTCATATACTGTCATATCATGTTATATCATATGACGGCATATTATAGTATGGTATATGATGTCATATTAGACTGTCTGGTTGGCGTCATCCCATCTTCATCTCCCATCTCCATCTTCCACCTCTTCTTGTCTTGTCTATGTCTTGTCTCATTCAGCTATCTCAACAGACTACATCTATTAGGGACACAAGATAGACACTATACAGGCACAATGGCGACCGTTCCAAGTAAGTCTTCGCTGTTTTCTTTCTCATCGGCTTTTTCCCCCCCACCCCCGCGACATGTCGGCTAACTGGCCCCTTCAACCCAGTTATTGTGAAGCACCAAGGCAAGAAGTACAATGTCGACGTGGACACTTCTTCCAACGGCGAAACCCTCAAGTTCCAGCTCTACTCCCTCACAAATGTCCCCGTTGCCCGCCAAAAGATCCTCGTCAAGGGCGGCCAGCTCAAGGACGAAACCGATCTTTCCACCCTCAACCTCAAGCCCAACCAGACCCTCATGATGATGGGCAGGCCGGGAGACGCAGATGAGCCCGTCGAGTTAAAGAGACCCGAGGGCCAGCAGATCAGGTTCATGGAGGACATGACCGAAGCTGAAGCTGCGCAGATCGAGGGTGCTACCCCTGCTGGTCTGCAGAATTTGGGCAATACCTGTTACCTCAATTCGACACTACAGACTCTCAGGGCCATGCCTGAACTGCAAGACACTTTGACCATCTACAAGCCAGACCAAACCATTGCGCAGACAATGGCCACCGGTCCGGATTTAGCCGCTGCCTTGAGAGACCTCTACAAAACACTATCAGAGACACAGCAGGGTGTCCCGCCAATCGTGTTTCTGAATCTTCTACGGAAAGTCTTCCCCCAGTTTGCTCAGAAGGGTGAGCATGGTAGATACGCACAGCAGGACGCCGAAGAGGCTTGGTCGCAAATCATCCAGCAGCTGAGACAGAAGCTAGTCATCGACAAGAACGGCGAGAAGAAGAGCTTCGTCGACGCTTACATGGCAGGCATGTTTAGCACAACCCTGACATGCGACGACCCGGAAGCTAGGGAAAAGGGGGAAATGGCCATCGAGACGGAAGAGGAGTTCTTGAAGTTGAACTGTCATATCGACAAGGAGATCAATCATCTTCGTGACGGAATCCTCGCGGGCCTCAACGAGAAGCTAGAGAAGAATTCGCCTACCCTCGAGAGAGATGCTGTCTACAACAAGACATCCCGTATCTCTCGCCTGCCAAAATACCTCACCGTCCACTTCGTCCGGTTCTTCTGGAAGCGCGACAGTCAGAAGAAGGCGAAAATCATGCGCAAAGTCACTTTCCCTGAAGAGCTCGATGTTGTGGAGTTTTGCACAGACGAGCTGAGAGAACAGCTCGCTCCTGTTCGTGACAAGATCCGCGAGATCAGAAAGGAGGAGGTTGACATTGAGCGTTCGAGAAAGAGGCAGAAGATCCAGCATCTACAGACCGAGGAAGAGGCCAGAAAGGACACCCCCGGCGGATATGGCATCCAAGGAAGCGTGAAGGAGCCCATGCAGAAGAAAAAGGAGAAGGAGGAGTCGAAGGGTAAAAAGAAGCAAACCGAAGAACCAACGTCGTACAAGACAGACGCAGAGTACGAGGCTGAACGTGTCGAGGCTCTCCGTCATCTGAAGGCCGATCTCAAGTCCATTCTTGCCGAAAACGCTACCAAGTTCTCATCGAGCATGCCTTCGGGCGAAAACACCTATAATAAGACTGGCCTCTACGAGCTTCGTGGTGTCATTACGCACCAGGGCGCATCTGCTGACTCCGGTCACTACACCGCATACATCAAGAAGACCCCTCGTGTCATTGATGACCCCTTGATGAACGATGGCAAGGGTGGTAAGAGAGTGGAGGACGATGGGAAGTGGTGGTGGTTCAACGACGATAAGGTCACTGAGGTGGAACCCACCACTATCATGGGCTTGAGCGGCGGCGGTGAGGGGCACAGCGCATTGGTCTTGTTGTATCGGGGAGTCGACGCCGATGTCGACGATGAGAATGCGAATTAGATAGCCACTTTGCCTTGTCTTGCTTATATAGAGGCCTTTGGTGCAGTTGATATGATTGTGATATGAATGCTAAATGACCAACACATGCCCGTTCATCACCATAATTCTCTTATATACAAAGTCGTAAACCAGTCATAATTTCAAAAGCTATCATCGTCAATGTAATCAAGCCCATGTACTACGTCCGGCGTTGCAATGTTCTCGTCAGTGAACTCACTTCCACCGGCCGTCGTCAACAAATCCGAGACTATTCTGCGAGATGCTTCTTTGGCTATTATTTACGAAGGGCAGAACGTTAGCTGCTGGCATATAAAGACAAGCGGGATTATTTGCTGGCGAACAACAATCGTGGACTCACCAGGTGTCTGCAGAAGCCTAGTCTGCGGAACGTGGAACTGCATAGTCTTCGGCGGGCTCCCACCAAACAATTTTGTAGCATCTGTAGTGTCGTCATTGTCTTCCCCGTCGCTGTCCCACATTGCCTGTCTCGCTGACGGTTTCATAGGCGTAAGCACGCTCACACCAGGTTTTGCGGGACTGCGGTTGAACTTGATTGGCGAGTGTTTCGCGGGTGATTTGCGGGGTGTGAATGTATTCGTCATGCTCTTCAGGGGTGAATCGAAAAGCTCAGCGTTCAGTTTTGGTGCCTCTAACTCGGGACTAGATGGTGGCGATGAGTCTAGATAGGCGGGACGCGACTTCGATGCTCCCGCAGTTGTCCCTGCTGCTGCTGCTGCTGAAGGTATCTGTGTCTTTGGCTTTGCAGCCGAGAACCCCGCATTGTATCCTGCACGGCTTGCACCAAATTGCGACGTTGCGAAGTTCCGTGACGCACCCAACGGAGTTGACTGAATTCTGTAGGTTTTATCGAGGACGCGGTGGAATAAGGGATCCTCTCTCCCTTTCTCTGCGGGCCGCTTTCCTGAAGCAGCTACTGATCCTGGCTGCTGTATCCAAGGCGATGACATTGGGGTGGCTGAGATATCAGTGACATGAGGCCGTTCAGGGGTAATTGGGCCCATATCAGGAGCAGCTTTGGAGGGGGTTTCGTTGAGCTCGCGACGCATCTGTTCGTAGGGAGAGGTGTAGTCAATGGGAGTAGTGGGATCCTCTTCCTCTTCGAAGCGAGTAAACGCTTTAGGACGCGGGGTTGTGCTACGCGATGGAGAGATTGATAAGGTCGATATATCCGGCTCATCGTGCTCCATTTTCACAGAATTTTGTGAATCATTGAAGTAGATATCATCCTGACCTCGCGCATCTGTCGTCTGTCCTCCATGGGCGTTAAGAGTTGATTCGTCTTCGTACGATTCTTGATTGTTTTCGTCGTGGGCCTGATCATGCGCCTCTTCACCCTGACCAGCAGGATCTTCATACCCGGACAATGACACATTGGCGCTCGCCTCGAAGAACTGTTTCCAGAATTTTGCTCCCTCCCAGACTCGCCGTGATTGTTCGGCATGTTGGTCTACTATAGGAAGGATGCTTGTCGTGACTATCCGATGAGCTCTGCTGAAGTTGGAGTCAATTTCTGCGGTAATCGACAAGTCATTAGATCAGCATGCCTTGTCAAAGCGTACAAATTCAGAGAGACAGGTACGGTGAGGGGGGACTATAATCTTTTACCCTGTAAAGTCAATGTGATCTGCTGCTCCAAGCGCTCCAATTCCTCAGTTAAAGTCAGCCCCCTTTGAGGCGGCGGATTTAGTCGTGACATGATTGATATGTGAGCAGTACAGTTTTGTGATGTTGAAGCAGAAACCAGCCAAACCAAGCGCTCAGTACATAGTAGTATATTTCTCTCTCTCTCTCTTTTTTTCTGCACCAGGGCAATTGTCGTGTCTGCGCTGATAAGAAAAGATGATCATCAGAAGGTGCACGTATAATTGTTTGTTTGTCCCCTGTCGGTGAATACTTAAACCGAGACAGGCCAGGGGAAGCAGTAATTGATTAATACGTACAGTAACATTGAACAACGACAACATCGATTGACATACGGCAAGACGGCTGTCTCTTTCCCTTATCCCTCCATAATCCCTGTCGAGACATGTCATACTGCTGCTGGATGGCGCTTTGATACTGGGCAATTTAGTCTAGTCTAGTCTAGTCTAGTCTTGTGGCGGTGGCGCTGGTGCTGGTGCTGCTTTATCAAAGGGGAAAGCATATTTCAGGGCTAAGGCGGTCTTCTTTTGCGATTGATGAGTCTTGATGACTATAGAGGCTTTGTCTAGCCTATCTTTTCTCAATCTTCGATCATCTCGGTCACAGGCATTGAGACGCTATCAAAGATGAACAAGGACAGCCAGGGCTATACCCTGCTGATTGTTCTACCGTCGCCCAATTCAAGCTTGCCAAAGCACCGCTCTATTGGCGGGGCATCCCCAGCGGTCAATTAAATTTGGCCCACTAATGGAGTCTCGATTCAATGAATCGTTATGATAATATGTCATCCTTATCACATGGGGTTCCCAGAAGACTTCCTCAAAAAGTCCATAGACTTTTTATGAAGGATGTACTGTGCATTTGGACGCTTCAATGGTCGAGGGTATTCATAGTGTGATTCCCGAGTGTTGTGTGATAGTAACGTTCAGGGAATCCATTGAGGTAGCAGATACAGGAAAGTGAACGTCCTCTTCTTTCGGCAGCGCCTCATTCAGCAGCATTGCAAGAATTGGAGTCCCATTACTCAATGTGACCTTACGATGGCCACATATCTAGCTGGAGTATGGAGTACTCGGAAAAAGCACCGCCCACAATCCATGAACATGTCCATGCGTATCCTGCATTAGTGCTTATCTGAAATCTTCCACCCATACATCACTTGAGGAGATTAATATCTGCCGAAACGGTTTCAACCTCACAGAGAATTCAAGTTCAGACTGTCAACCCTATCAGCAAGCGGACATTTAATTCACTATATAAAGAATGCCCGCCCAGGTTGTCCTCCCAACGACCACTCACAATGATTTTCTTCCCAGGTCGCTGACTACAATCGATCTTCCCACGCTACCTTGCGCTAATGCGAGCAGTCGCCAGTCATGGCTTCTTCAGACGCGGAGAAGTTCAGATCCTCTGTGAAAAGTGAAGCTGTCGGTTACTCTGATGAATGGCGTCAAGGCTTCTGGAGACGGTTTCCCTGGACCGGGATGATATCACTCCTCGTCGTCATTCTCTGCCTCATCTTCAACATCATCATTCTTGTCGTCTCAAATGGGATGCTGGTCAATAAATGGGGCATTCAACCTTCAGTTCTCATCGCCATATCAACTGCCATCGGCAATGGTCTCCTCCGAGTCGCCTTCGTTCAGGGCGGCATGATCACTTGGTGGCGCAATGCTATGAGTGGCTGCAGTATCACTCGATTGTCCCAATTATGGACTATGTACAATGAAAACCCACTTCTGCTATTCAAGAAGTTCCATCCAGTTGCCCTCGCCACGATAGCGGTTCTCCTTGCGCCTACCGAATCGCCTTTATTTCAACGCGCTCAGACCGTTGAGACCAAAGTTCATACGTCGTGGAAGGATCTCCCCGTGAGCATTGCGCAGCAGATACCACAGGGCTACACAGGCAACATTCAAGCCCGGCCTAACCCGACTTTGACGTCAATGACGGATACTTTTCGGTCAGTCTACCTAGCGTATGCCAATCGTGAACCGATGTACCTCGAGACACCGGGCTATGACAACGCCAATTACACAGCATCTGTCCGCGCAGCTGGCTTCAAAGTGAAATGCAAACAGCATGCCGTTCCCAGGAACTTTGGGTGGATTTATACTCTAGGCCACGGAGTTACCGCTACCATGGATAATGTCTCTGATCATATAACCACTGGAGTTCATGGCCCATATACTTCTGTTTTCAAGACCGAGTTGTCGTGGAAACCAGGTCAGCCTTCTCTCATCAACCTGACTGCAATGTGGAAGGAAGACGGCGGGTGTGTCAGTCAGATTCAGGTGAAAGAGTGTACATTCGAGACAGCAACACTCAACTACAGCGTTCAGGTCGAACGCGGACAAGTTATGTTACGCGATGACTTGAATGCCCTGGGCATGAATGATAGTTCAATAGTTGACACATATGATTATAAGATGGTAGAGATGAACGACGGTTCAACGCTTGGTGGATTCTACATGGTTGGCAAGGACTTATTTACGTCCGTCGGAATGATTCTACAACAGGGCAGCTCGCGTGTCCTGTCGATAGATACCAATGGCACGCTAGTGCAGCAAACAGCCGTGAACCTAGCCAACGCCACCACCTCAGTTTACAATCTAGAAGCTTGCAACGTCACCTTCAGAGACCCGACGTATCTAATTGTCAGCGGCTTCCAGGAGATGATGTTCAGAACGTCGCTAGCGGCAGCAAATGACACCTCAAGACGGTTGTTCAAAAATGATAACCAAACCTTACCTGTTGATCTCAAACAGACCTCCCGTGTGACCTTGAAAGAAAGCCAAGCTGTTTTTCAGTTGCACCCCGGGTTTCTAGGCGGTGCAGCAGCGGTGTCATTCACATGCTTATGTGTTGTGGCCGTAACCTTCTGGGGATGGTGGACACTAGGTCAGAAGGTCACAATGAATCCGATTGCGTTATCAAGAGCTTTCGGGTCGCCTTTACTCGAAACAGATAACCCAGTTGAGGCTGAGAGGGCAAAAGTGAAGTATGGTCCTGATGGTGTTGCTGTAGGAGCTGATCAAACAGCCAGCGAGGAGAGCGGATCATTAATGAGGTCGGCATCTGTACGACCACGATTTACATTTGTCGACGAGTGAGCGCTGACTAGGAAGTGGAGCATGGCCTTTAATTGTCTCCTCATCTTTATATAAAGTGTTAAAATGCTATGTACCATATCCTTGAAGGTTTATGATGAATTCAAGTTGATGTCTATGATGGTACAAGTGCATTGGTACCTGATACTTAAAAACCCTGCTGTAACCCCTGAGATGAAAAGAGCGCATTAACTTTCTTATAGAATTTGAGGAACAGTAAAAAAGATGATACAATTATGTAGTGCATACCCCTCTATCAACAGAGATAATACTCTTGGACTAAATTAACATTTGATGGAGAACGAGAAGAGGATGAGATGAGGGAAAATTTGACCACAATTGTCTCCTGAAAAGCGGCCTGATGCTTGAATAGAAAAAACACAAAAACGCAAAAAAGTAATAGAGGAACACCCAAGACAATCCACCAAGCGGCTCATTATTAAAGGGGTACCTCCTCCAAATTCTCGCCCTCGGATCCTGTTTGCTCTCTGCGATACTGAGCCTTACCTGGCGAAGACTCATGATTCATGGTACCATTTGTACCATTGACAGCATTCACGGTTGCCTCCTTGGATTCAGGCTCGTCTTTGTTTGGCGCTGGTGGTGATGATGGTGTCTGTACGTCTGGTTTATCTTCGGCGTAGGGACTCTGCTCCTTGCCGTTTATGCCATTCACCGGGCCATCAGATGAAGATGTGGGTGGAGCTGGATCAGATTCAGCTTCCGTGGGATGAGATGGTTGCTCTGCGTCTGCGTCTTTAGGCTTGGGAGGCGGAGAAGGTATGTCTGCTGTAGCATTGGTTGATGGTGGCTGTGCAGGGGTCTCCTGCTTCTGCTCCGTATTCTCAGGTTTATCGGTCGTTGGCGGTGGCTTAGGAGGCTCTTGAGGCTTCTGGGCCACTATGTTATTACCAATGTTACCGACACTCCCACCTCTCTTTGCAGGGCCATTCGTATCCTTCGGTGTAGGTGGTAAGGGCGATTCCGTTTGTGAGTTAGGGGTGGTAGTGGTAGTGGTCATGCTGCTCTGCCTTCTGACATTGGGGCCGATCTGTCTCATTTTTGGATCGGCGTCCAGGTAGTAACCACGAACACCGACGATGGTGCCTTCTCTTTCGCATCCATCAACCCATTCAGGACGAACCACAGGGATGTTCTGCTTAACAGCCTTCTCCCACTTCTCGCCTCCTGGCTCAGTACACACGAAATGTGTAGTGTCGATACGAACGTTATCAACAAGTTTACCCCCAATTCTCTCGAGAGCCTGGCCAAGAGATACACGGACCGCTGGGGGCATGGTTCCAGGTGTGACTGTGATACCAGACAGGTCGGTCATTTTGTGAGTCCTACACTTGAGTTTCTGGGAACTATAGGTGCCAGCGGACGTGCGAAGGACGAGATGGAAGGTGTACTCGGTATCAATTGCAAGACCACTGATCTTTGTGCTTTGCATCTCAAATGGACGTGGGATATTGCCAGCCTTCGAGTCATTGCGATAGAGGGCTAGGGATCGGAGTGAGGCAGTGGCCAGATTGATGGGATCCCAGCTTAAAACGATAGAAGTTTGCGTGGCATTGCGAAGACGGAGCACTGGCGCTGTGGGAGAATGCAGGCCGTATTTCGTGAGGATGCTATCCTGCAAACGTTTGAACGAAGCGACACTGGCCTCCTCGGCCGCAAAGTTACGCGAGACATTGATGTTCACGATACTACCGGAGGTGATGTTTCGTGGGAGCAGGACTGAGGGGAATTCGATCTAGATATATAGACTCGATTGATTAGCTTAGCTCTGAGCCAAGTGTAGTGGCCTTTTCCCTCGTGCACGCGACGAGAAGTTTTGCTCAACGACACAAGTTCCAGCATGTCAGCATGCCAGTATAGCAGCGACCAGCAGCCAACAGCCAGCTAGCACTCCCCCCCTTTTCTTCCTGCTACAGCATTCCCGTCCGTCACGGTCGTCATAAAGTCAAAAGCAGCAACGGCGAGGAGAGACCCACCAGTCGATTGTCTTCAGTGAGGAGCACGGCGACGCCAGCGTCGACCTTTCCGACAGTGAGAGAGACCAGCATGCTGGGCAGTGAGAGCGTTGGCGCAAGAGTATCGAAAGCAGCAGCAGCAGCGAGAGAAAAGGCAGCAAAGGATATTATGAATGGCGCAACGCAGGGCTGAAGATGCGACAAGGAGGAAGAGAAGGAGGCGTCGTCGTCGTCGTGGTTGTCGTCGTCAGTGACTCCGCGGAGAGAGAGTGAGAAGACGCTATATATGGAATCACTGGTTAACTACGGAGTATCCGTGTACTGTATACATATACGGACATATCCAGGTAGATAATGGCGTAATGATCAACTGCTTTCACTATTATATATCAAAGTCTTTCTGTAAGACCTGATTAGACCTGATTACATTAATCCAGGCTGGTCAAGAACTGGACAAAGCAGCTCAATCAATGTCTGAGGAACAGGCTCCAGTCGTCAAGCTATCATTGCCCCTCGTACGTCTCTTGCCCGTCTCCATCTTGTCTGTACTACAATATGTATAGCTAGCTGATTGCTCGCTGCTCCTCCTAGAAATACCAACAAGAGCTGCTTTCTGAGCTCAGGACCGAAGATGAGCTTGTTATCCTAGCTCGAGGGCTAGGCCTTCTGCGTCTTGTCACGAATCTGCTGCATACCTATGATTCTGCTGGAAACAATCTCGTTATAGTGGTGGGTGCCACGGACCAGGAGAATGAATGGATTGGAGAGGGTATAGTCCTCTATCAACTTGATGCTGTTTGAAAAAACGGAAGACTGAGTGCCTGCTCTTCGTCCATAGCTCTTGCGGAGCACCATGCCGTAAGTAGGTCTCCATTGGCCAGGGGATTGAAGGTTATCAATACGGATAGACATACTGTGACTACAAGGTGTGCCAATGCATATCATACTACAAGTTTTGAGGATTCTTGTCTGACGAGATGAATAGGCAACGACTATATGAGCAAGGAGGTGTTCTGAGCATTACGTCTCGAATTCTGGTCGTCGATTTGCTCTCAAGTACGTTGTTGTGCGAGCATTTGG
>AZGZ01000003.1:578806-588971 GCA_001636715.1 Ascosphaera apis ARSEF 7405 | reverse complement strand
ATTAGCAGCCGCCCCCTGACAGAACTATATTACAGAGATTCTTGACCCAGAGACAATCACTGGAATGATAGTCTTGCACGCTGAAAGGTATGTCTTGCTATTATGAAAACTTACTCTTGCTTTTCTTTCCCGAACAATGTCTGACAGAAAATACAGAATCACCCCGGAAGCACAAGAGGCTTTCATTATCCGCGTCTACCGCCAATTCAACAAGGTAGGTTTCCTCAAGGCCTTTTCTGATTCACCGGAGACATTCACGATCGGTTTCAACCCCCTCGCAAACCGATTGTCGACCCTCTTTCTGCGTAAAGTATCTCTCTGGCCACGCTTCCAGGTCTCCGTGGCTGAATCCCTTGAAGGCCGCCGCAAAGCCGAAGTCATTGAACTTGAAATCCCCATGACCAATAAGATGCAAGACATCCAGAATGCAGTGCTGGATTGTGTCGCCTCGAACATCAGTGAGCTGAAAAAAGCAAATTCAGGACTCGACGTTGAAGACTGGACAGTCGACAGTGCATTGCACAAGAATTTTGATCAGATCATCAGGAGACAGCTCGATCCCATGTGGCACCGTGTTAGTGGGAGAACGAAACGGATCGCTGCTGATCTGACTGTGTTGAGATCAATTCTGCACTCATTGCTCACTTACGATTGCGTCTCTATGATCAAGTATCTGGACCTGATTTTGCAAGCTCATTCGGTCCCTGCTGGGTCAACATACAAAACACAACCGCCATGGCTATTTTTGGATGCTGCTCATGTTCTGTTCCAAACAGCAAAGTCGAGGGTATACCGGGGACGAATTACAAGAGGCGGCACATCCTCCGATGATGCGATCCCAGATACACTAGAGCCTGTCCTTGAAGAACAGCCGAAATGGGCTGTCCTCTCAGACGTTTTGGACGAGATTGAGCGGGACACACGTCTCAATCCAACTGCTAGAGGGAGTTCAAATGGCACAATCTTGATAATGTGCAGTGATCAAAAAACATGTCGCCAATTGCGGGAATACCTAGAAACAAAACATCTACGTTTCAAGCCTGACGACGGCTCACACCACGCTCCTAATGGTGAATCAAATGAAGCATCGGCGGAATATATGCTGCGGAGAAACTTGAAAGAGTACCTCCATTTCAAGCGGCAGTATGCCAGGGCAAGCAAGACACTCAACGAGCCTGCTGAGGACTCAAAACAAGATACGACGACTACTGTCCCTGGATTTCAATCCATGACATCTACAGGAGGAGGCCGTTTCGCTGCACGCCCGCCACCGAACAAACGAAGGCGTGTCAGGGGCGGGAGTGCAGTAGCCGCTACAACCCCTGGACGGGCCCCTAATGGAAGCGTACAGCCAGAAGGAGAAACTCCACAAGAAACTACACTGCTTGAAACAATTGAAACCGATGAGGCAGAAGTTGGTGTGAAGCTTGAGACGGAACCGGCTGATATCCTTGATAACCTCGAGGACATGGAGGATTATTATGAGCTGTACGACATGAATGATTTATTGTTGATTTATCCCTACAACGGTGATCACGACGAGCATATTTTGGAGGAGACAAAACCGCAGTATATCATTATCTACGAACCTGACCCGGCGTTTATTCGTCGAGTGGAAGTATATCGCAGTTCACATTCAGGGAGAAATGTGAGGGCTTACTTCATGTATTACGGTGGATCTGTTGAGGAGCAGAGATACTTGAGTGCAGTGAGAAGGGAAAAGGATGCTTTCACAAAACTGATCAAGGAGAAAGGGGTAAGACCTTGAAATTTTTGTTTCTCTCAATCATGAGAGATTGAGGTATAAGCTAACAGGAACAATCTAGTCTATGGCCCTGACAATTACCCACGACAGATCCAGCGACGATCCTCAGGAGATCTTCTTGCGCACCGTGAACACCCGTATCGCAGGCGGTGGTCGCCTGACTGCAACAGCCTCCCCTCCTACCGTCGTCGTCGATACTCGAGAATTCCGGAGTGCTTTACCATCATTACTGCACGGGAAGTCAATGGTGGTTGTCCCCTGTCAATTGACAGTTGGCGATTACATTCTCACCCCAGACATCGCGGTGGAACGCAAAGCAGTCAAGGATCTGATAGCGTCCCTGCGTAATGGGCGATTGTATCACCAGGCGGAGACACTACTGCAATACTATAAACACCCCGTCTTACTGATCGAGTTCGACCAGAACAAGTCCTTTACGCTTGAGGCGTTCTCGAGTACGGTGCCCGGCGGACCATCGTCGGTTATCCCTGGCGCTGGAAACGCTATACAGCCAAATAATCCTCGCTCAACACAACATTTACTCACTCTCTTGACTCTTACCTTCCCTCGCTTGAAAGTCATATGGTCTTCGTCACCATATCAAACAGCTGAGATATTCGCCGAACTCAAACGATCATTGCCCGAACCGGATCCTATTCGCGCTGTGCAGATAGGTCTTGACTTTGACGTCACTGCGGCGGCTACGCAGCAAACATCGGAGAATAAGAGCATGATCAATGTAGCGTCGGGCATTGAGCATAGGATATTCAACCAATTGCCGCAAGATATGATGAGGGTTGTACCCGGTGTGACTGCGAATGCGTTGGAGAGGTTGTGTTTGGAGACGGAGAGTATCAAGGCTGTCGCGAATATGAGTGTCGAGGAGCTGGACCCGATAGTGGGGAAGGAGGCGGCGAGGCAGATTGTGAGGTTTTTCAATAGGAGTGTGTTCGATGATGAGAAAGCTGCCTGATGGGGTAGTTGTGCTGGTTGTAAAGTGGCTACAATTGAATAGATATGAGTACTGTGAATTTGGAGATGCCCGTATCACGTCAAAGGGGGGCGATATATAGAAATGGAGGAGATAAACAATGAAAAATGTCATCAAGATTCATTACAGATGCGGATATCATAGAAGAGCCGGAAACAAAGAAAGAGATAAGGCAGAGACAGAGAGCTGTAACGAAGGAAAAGAAGAAAAATAGGGCACATAAGCAGGGACATTGAATCCAGAGAAGCAAGATGCAAGACCGCAAAAAACAAGCCAATCCAGAATAAAAGATCCCTCCTGATTCTTCGAAGCTGGATCGCGGATCCCTCGAAAAAGAGGACAGGAGAAAAGAAAGAAACGAGGCTGCTCTTTCTCCTCGTGAATCGAAGAAAACGCCAGCCTTGCGCGCCAAATTTTTCTTTCGGCGAGGAAAGTAGGAAATGCGTCAATCGAGTAAATAAACAGATATTGTAATGTTTGCGAACGGGGCAAGTCGGTATCGAAAACAGAGAGATCAGAATAAGTGTCTCTCTTGAATTCTTAAGGCTGACCGGCGTTCCTTCCACCCGGATCAAGTACTCGTTGTTGCGAGGAGTAACTGGGCGATGATGTATCTCTCGAGATGTTGTTCTCGGCCATTGCAGCATAACCTTCCTTTCCGTGTGATTCGTTCGATGGAAAGGCGGGCCAACACACTGAAGATTCCAGCAAGTTGTTGTGATGAGTCCGGTCGCGAAGCCGATTTTTCAAGTGCTTTTTGAGTGGGAGGCCAAGGTCGTAATAACAAAACGGAATTTGATGATCACGACTTTGATCTTGCAGAAGCGTGGTGGCGATTGTCGATGACAGATGGCGAGAAAAAAGATGAAAGAGAAACAAAATCGCTCAATAATTTCCGATCGGCAACTTTTGAGTATTGACATGTGTAATTCAAACTCATTCTTTCTTTCATTCTTTGCTTGGTTCTTCTTCTCATTTTTCTTCGAACGGTGGTTGTTGACTGGAGATGAAATTGTAATTTTCATTCATCTATCGCTTTTAGAGATTCGAAGAGGGGGAAAAAAGGCGAAAGAAAAAAAGAGATAAGAGTGGGTGGAAGATGGGGTAGGAAGGGTGAGAGGAATTAGATATCCTCAATATCAATTTCCTTCTCATCGCCACTGCGCTCCTCGTCGAACTCGACGTTGTCGTCGACGCCCTCGTGGCCGTAGCTGCAAAAAAAAAAAATGTTGGGTTAGCATGTGAGAAGAACACACACACAGAAGAGAAAGGGCAAAAAAAAAAAAATGGTGAACATACGTATCTGTCTCGTTGATCTTCGCATGTTCGGGCAACTCTCCGTAAGCCTTCAAGCTCCTGGCCTCGTCGGCATTGTACTTCAAGATGACATCGCCCTTCTCATCCTGGTAGTCACGCAAACTCAACAAGATGATATCGCCCTGGTTGATCCAGACCTTCTTGCGTAGTTTGCCGCGGATGTGGGCAAGACGCTTCTCACCGTCGAAGCACATAGCCTCGAGACGGCCGTTGCCGAGCATCTTGACGACCTGGGCATACTCCTGGCCTTCTTCCTTGAAGGTAAGCTCGCGCTTCTCGTTGTCGTTCTCGTTCTTTCCACGACGACGGTTTTTACCGCCCTGTGATGAGGAAGTTAGCAGAGGGGAAAAAAGCCGGGGTAAGCGGGAGGAAGACAAGGACACGCACCTTTCCCTTATTCTTGGGCATGATGGGCTAAGCTGGCTGCGAGTATTAGTGGGTAGTAGAAGGGCAGTAAGCAGGAAGGAAGAAGAGAAGAAGAAGAAGAAGAAGAATAGTTGTTTCTTGTTCCGTCCTTGTCCTGATCCTCCCTTTTGAATTTTTTCGTCGTCGGCGGCGGTGGATTGGATCGCCGCTAAACTGCATGCGGCAACCGGCGGAGTGGTACTTGTGTTGCCATACAAATTTGGCTGGGGGAACAAGTACCTGTTGAGGTCATCGAGTTACAAATGTTAATGGAGGCCAGAGTAAGGGTGCGTGTGTGTGTGTGTGAGATAGAGGGGGTGGTAAGAGGGTGTAAGAGTGTGTCAAAGGGAATGCCATTGCCATTCCCTGATTCCCTTCTTCTTCTTCCTCTTCTTCTTCTTCATCTCTTCTCCTTGTCTTTTCCTGCCCTTTATCACTGTTCATATTGGCCATCTCGCTATTCATCTCATTGTAATATTCTGTGTAGTGTGTAGTGGTCGTTACAATACACAGTACACGTTACACACTACACATTACACACTACACATTACACACTACACATTACACGACAACCTCAACTTCATCAACCTCACCTCATTAAACATCATTCATCATCCATCATCATCCACCATCATCATCATCCCATCTCCTCATTAACCTCGACTTCTCCTGGTTTCCGCCCTCCCTCCCCCTCACCCACCTCTCTTCGGCGCCATGCCCTCCATCCTTCCCGATGCCGACAGGGAAACAGTCCGCAGAATCGTCCCGAAACCCGCTAACAAGATCCTCGCCGTCGCCGTCGCTCAGCTCTACGTAGCATATCCAAACCCCCACAGATGGACTTATACCGGCTTGCAGGGCGCTGTCGTCCTGGCTCACGACAATGTCGGCCATACCTTCTGGATTAAGCTTGTCGATATCTCTGTATGGTGCCATTCCTGTCTACTCTTCATTTGAATTGGCCTTCTTGACTGACCTCACGTCGACAGCCTTCCAATCGCGGCGTCATCTGGGACCAAGAGATATATGACTCCTGGGCCTATAACCAAGACCGCACCTACTTTCACTCCTTCGAGCTGCACGAATGTCTTGCTGGTCTGTCATTCGCCGACGAGAAGGAGGCAAAGGCCTTCCTTAAAAAGATGAACGAGCGTGATAGACATGCCAGCAAGGAAACCAAAAACACCCCTTTCGCCGCCCTCGCCGGCTCCGGTGTGCCCCCTCCGTCCATTATGCAGGCTGGCTCGCAGAAGAAGCACCGTGGTTTGGGCAGTCTGCTGCATCGTGATCGTTCTTCTAGTCAGAGTTTCGCTCAATACGACAGCATCCTCTCTCAACGCACTCCAACCGTCGTTGAAGGCGCCGCCGCACCAGTGCTACCCCCTGCACCACCTTCAATGCCTCCAGCAGTCAAAGTTCACGGCCCACCTCCACCACCTCCATCGCTTCCTCCACCGGCTGCTTTACCTGGCCCCGCGCCGCCAACTGCTCTCGATACAGTCGATCCCTCATGGAAGCATCTACTCGACGAATTGCTCGAGATGGGCATTACAGAAGACGAAATTAAAGAGAATTCGGATTTCATCAAAAGCTATATCGAACAGAAACAAGCTTCAGGAGAGACTGCCGATGCGTCTGCACCGGCCGTGCCCCCTCCACCACCACCAGCGGGTGCTGCCTCTTCTCCCTCGAAGAAATCTCGTTCAGGAGTGCCCCCACCCCCTCCTCCTCCTCCTCCCCCTGCTACAGGTTCAGCACCATCTTCAGCGGCACTCAGTCCACAGCATACAGGCGCGAGTGCATCGAGTGGAAGCAAACGCGGCGCCGCACCTCCACCGCCACCATCGAGGGGTACGCGCAAAGAAACAGCAAAGCCGTCTCCTCCGTCTCCCTCACCACAGGACAAGTCTCCGGCCTCACCAGCGCATTCCCGCGAAGCTTCCCCCGCACCGTCTCCCGCGCGTCCACGCGGTCGCTTCTCTGTGCCCCCGCCAATTGCAGATATGGGTAAATACGCCAACGTTCCTGGTCCAGCTGCTTCTCCTGTCTCACCATCTTTGCCAAGCCGTGCTGGTAATGCAGGTGCTTCGCCGGCTGCTGGGCCACCACCTCCTCTGCCTCCAAAGACACCACTCGATGAAGGGGCTCCTGGCGGCCCAATGGGTGGCCATGCCGTCCCACCACCGTTCCCCGTGCGAAGTGTACCACCTCCGCCAGGTGCAGGCGGACCTCCCCCCGCGCCACCCTCGAGGGGACCACCAATGCCTCTCCCACCGCGGAATCCGGCAGGCATGATGCCTCCTCCACCATTACCGCCCAAGACCCCAGTTCCGCCGGCTGTCGTGCCTACACCTCCTCCACCCCCATCGCGCGGCCCAGTGCCCCCACCACCCCCTCGAGCGAACAATTTCCCACCACCACCGCCGCCGCTACGAAATCAGCCTGGTCCCCCTCTTCCTCCTCCTACCCCACAACCATCGTTCACCCCTTCGCCTCCCCCGCCTGGACCTCCTCCACCTCCCCATCCATCAGTATATACCCCACCACCTCCTCCAGGTCCCCCTCCACCACCAGCAGGAGTTGTTCCGCCACCTCCAGGACCACCACCACCACCAGCAGGGGGTATGCCTCCTCCTCCTCCAGGACCACCACCACCACCAGCGGGGGGGATGCCTCCTCCACCCCCAGGACCACCACCACCACCGGCAGGAGGCGTGCCTCCTCCTCCGGGACCCCCTCCTCCACCAGCCGGAGGCGCACCCGTCCCTCCTCCTCCGCCTCCAGGAGGCGCCCCTGTGCCGCGCCCCCCTGCCCCAGCTGGAGACCGCTCAGATTTGTTAGCTAGTATTCGTGCTGCAGGCGGTACGGGTGGATTGCGCAAGGTGCGGGACGAGGAGAAGAAAGACCGTAGTGCAGCTATGGTTCCTGGACAGGAAAGCTCTGCCAATGGTGGTGGTGATGCGAATGGTAGCGGTGGTGCTGAAGCAGGTGGTATGATGGGCGCCTTGCAGGCCGCTTTGAACAAGCGCAAACAGAGAGTTAGTGGAAGCGGTTAGTATTTTTCTTCCTCTTTTTTTTCTTATTGTTTATATTGGTTGGTGCACTGTACTAACTTACCCTACTGCAGATGATGAGGATTCTGATCATGATTGGTAAAGAGAACGACAAATGTCGGCAAATCAGGAAATGCATGGTCGACATACTATGGCGATGCAGGGAAAGATATTGCGTTGCATTGCTCTGACGGTTCATTCTCTGTCCCTGACTTTACTCAATCGTTTGGCGTTTCCCATACCCGCCATCTCAACACTTCTCATTTGCTTTTACCAGGCATCACCAGGTTTCCAGTCTTACTCCGGTCTCCCTTTTTCCTTACTTTGTACCAGCATTATCCAGGACGGCCAGGACGCATGTTCATACTAGGAAGTCTGTTATCATGTCAAACGCGAGTTACCAACTTTCCTTAACCCAAAACCCATCAACTCTGTTCATTCGCTTCAATATTTGTTCTTTTTGTCTTTGTCATATGATTCTTCATTCTCCACCCATTTTGTATTTCTTCCTCCTCTTTTGTCGTTCATGAGGATATATCTTCAACAAACAATGCATATACATCTCTCTTTTCTTCTTTCTTTCGCTCTTCTATCTATAGTATGATCTAACTCGGATTCATATGAATAACCGAAATCCTTTGCAGCATTTCAAGCTAGACCAGAACCATGAGGTGCGCAAAGCATGGATGAGCATATGGAGTTCAGTAGTATGTCAACTCCCCCAGACTTCCGAGCTATGGTGAGGAGGTTTAACATGCGGTGACAGCTCGCCCAGGCACCCCATAACAAGTATAGTACATACGTGCATCTTCCTCGTCAGCGAAGCTATCTATGTAGATACACAGAGACACATGTATGAATGGTCTGCACTTCAACGGTGCACCTTGAAACGAAACGAGATAGCTTCGGGCTATCAACCTAATGCACTTTTTTGGCATTGACCGTAGGAAATCTCATGTGGTCAGCTAAGCAAAGAGGTCCCCTGACACAGCTGTCAACACGGATTTTGGGGTCAAGCAATTCTTCATAACCTTGGACCACCTTCAGCACAATTCACAACATGCGCAAATGAATAGCTTCGAGAAATGAATAGCTTGGTGCAAGCACAGATGATTCGAAGCCTGTTCGCAATGGCAAAGATTCGTGCCCTGCATGATTAAACGCAGCACAAAGCTGAAGCAAATTGTGTCTAGTCTAGCTAACCGTCGCCACGCGATTGCCAGGTCTTTTCTCAATCATGTAAGCCTGAAGTCAGTAGAACGACCTCTGAGCAGCTCAAATGACTTGCATGAAACTACGAGAGCGATAGCACTGAACGGGGGTTTTGATAGCAATATCATATGGAACAAGATGTGTATGATCTACAGATTTACATCGGTTTTTGTTCTAGAAATTCCATTCCTTATTCCCTTTCTGTGACACCAACTCAATGTGAGCAAGCCAGTTCCAGGTCTGACTTCGGTCTAGGCTGTGGTGATGGGGTGAAGGGAAAGCAAAATGAGTTTTCAACAGATCTCCATTGCCCATGCCGAGTCTTGGAAAGCTTCCATCGGGCTTGGCTGCCTGCGTTGTGTCTTCTCCTGGAACGTTAGAATATGCATAGAAAAGGAATTAAGAGATAAGACATATGGGGAACTGCTCGGCAGGGCGATAGACGCTAGCTAGCTCTGTCGATCTTCAGGGCTTGGAAAAGCATCAGAGAGCTTTGATGAAGACTATCTTCGAAATGCTCTTCCAGAAGGAATAACTTGGTGAGAAAGGTGCAATTAGCATGGTCAAGTGCTACCAGGCATCAGCACCATCAGCTACCCCTGAACCCTCCCAGAACCCTCCGCAGCTTAGGAGACAGAAAACATATGGAGGCCAACTTTCATTAGCGAGTAATGGGCCGCGCAAGCAAGCAATTAAGCAAGCGAAACCAGCATCAAGCAAGCAATGAACCAGCTGCCAGAGAAAGCCACATTCTCCAGCCGTAGGGCGTAGTTCCGTCAATACTAGATGAGTGTTCCTTCGCGAAGACGCACGGTCTCCAGGAAGGGAGATGCAACGAAACGATATATCAAAAATGAAACTATACACGGGTATCGAAGTCGAATGGAAGGCTTTCAGAAAGATTCACTCTTGTTTCATCTGGAGAGGAAGGCGAAAGGAAAAAGAAAAACAGGGGAAGGGGGAGAAATAATTGGAGTGAGTGAGAGAGTGGATCAGATCAATTCCAAGTCTCGTCTTCCGATATTGAATATTGGCGTTTCTTCCTTTGGGATTTTTGCAAATTGTAGTTTCTTTTTTTCGCGGGAAGAACGAGGGAAAGACTCGTAGAAGAAGCTAAAGAGAAGTGCCTTCGATATAGCTCAATTGCATGTGTTGGCTTTAGCATATGATTGAATTGATTTAGCGGGTGTGAGTTCATCATCAAATATCCCATCATCACAATGACCAACCTTGTACTTATCTCCTTTGATACTAGGCAGCTACACACTGCTGAAAATGTCGAATGAGCATCACAACATCTTGTGCTTTTCTTAATTCTGCTCTGGTTTGCCATTTTCTTGCGTGAGAACATGTAAAGTAAAAGACCGTTAGGTATGGTGCTAAAGCCTACTATATCCGCCGAGAATCCGTGTGCTAGTGTAT
>AZGZ01000003.1:542319-557538 GCA_001636715.1 Ascosphaera apis ARSEF 7405 | reverse complement strand
AACACTTTAATCGCCCACTCGATCGTCTGTCTGATCCAATATTGAGAGCTTTCGTGGAGTATCATATCGCACCAGGGGTCATTCCAGTTTCCCAACTGATTGAAAGGCATACTATTGAGACTCTGTTGCAGAAGTCAACATCAGCAATTCCAGAACGGATCAGTATACACTTTATGAATGAAAAGTTGTCACTCAACATGCGCTCATCGCTCGAGGATCGTGGGAGCAACATCGTCAGTTGAAGATCCCCGAAATTATTGATGAAGGTCTCATCCATTAACTGTTGTTTAGGTCGCCAGGAATGGATTAATACATCTGATCGACAAACCACTCTCTCAACCACCTCAATTCGAAATATTGATCAATCAGATGAAGCAGCTCAGCATTTTCAAGAGGATACTTGATAAGACTCAAATCACTGGCGAAATCAAACGTCAAAAACCAGATAGGAGGCTCACGATATTCGCATTCACCGATTCAGCGTATGAGCAGTTACACCCGTGGCACCGGCGGCTACTCAACAGTAATTTTGGGATTGATTATGCTTCCAGCCTGGTGAGAAAGCATATGATCAACGGAGCCTTGTACTCTGACGGATTTCAAGAGGGCGACAAGGCAGCTATGAAAACGTGGTCTGGAGGCTGCGAGATCAAAGCTCAAGACCTTAATTCAGGGCGTAACCGAGTCATCACAATCAATAGTGATGTTGATCAGGATGGTAGATATCAGTCCACCACAATGGTAGTGGATGGCAGTGCAAATGTCATCATTCCTAATATGATATTTGACGGCGGTGTCATACATGTAGTTGACGGCATATTCACAGGCTCCAAGAGGTCTCATACAGAAAGCACATGGACATTATGGGACTTATGGGACGAAATGGGACAGGTGTATGGTACTTGATAGGCAGATGATCCTGAAGATTACGAGCCGAGCAGTGGCTATTCTTTCTCCTTTTTTTTTGTATTCTTTACAACGTGTCAGGCAATTTCAACGGTCAAATCTGATATCTTTTCCTAATCAGAAACATAAGCACAGCATTCTCTGCAGGAGATTTTGCTCTGTGCTCTGGAAGGATCTCGTATTAGAATTAAACTACAGCTTCTTTTTACAGACTGGGTCAGCCCTGGGAGCCTCGTTGAATTCTCACGCGCTCGGCTAGGCGCATTGGAATCAGGGGAAATGTAAGCACTAGCAAGACCAGAAGATTATGCAAAACTGGGAGATCTATAGATCACTACTTATCTATCTCAAATACGAACACAGCCTTCCTGAAGTATGGTTCCGGCTTAGTTGGCCGAAATCTTTGGTCGTGGTGATGATGAGTCTCTCTCAACTGTGTCTTCAGGGGTTCAGGGGAAGTCAACAAAGCCGGCGAGAACTTGAAATGATCCGCCAACATGGCAGATACTGGTGCATTCCGCACAATTTCTCATCAACCATATATTGACGTGGCATCAAGCATGGGGATACTTTTGACCGGTCATGGCCTCGTCTCTAATTGAGTAATGACTGGGCATTCGCACGGCTATGAACCACTCCTACCGGCCACCCCAGACGATTGGAGTAAAATTTACTTGAATAGCTACATGGCTGTGAGGCGGGCGCATTACGGTGAGGGGGGTGAGGGGATCCTACGTGGTGTGCCACTAGATACACATCCCCGCAATTGGCGTGCTGGATTTGAGTGGTTATCTTTCGTCAATCAAGGTGAGGCGGGTAGGAAGGAAGGCGAGCAAGCTACCAGGGAGGACCCTGTCTTCACATTTTGAATGCCCAAAGGGTCCATTAGTACTAGTTCTATCATTATAGCATCGCATGACTGATGCAGACCAATATTTCGCGGCTGATAAAAAGAAAATTTACATTTGAAGTGATGTCGTTGTCGTCGTTGTTGATGATGATGACGATGATGACGATGGTGACGGTGATGATGATCATGTGTGATGGGCAGACGTACGCTGGCCACGAAGAGTCCCAACACACACAACAATTGAGCACAGCTCGAGCTGAAGAGCAAGAGTCAACAGATGCGTAAATAAAAGAAGATCCGAATAGCCGTTAAGCATCCGATTGGATGGGAACATTCATGGGGAGGCAAGGAACTTGATGGCAAAGAAAAGCCCTGCATCAAATCAGACTTGTTCGAGGCGCTGTTTTTGTGCGTGTGCAGACCTCTGCATTATTCATCATTCCCAGCCCCTGTCGATGAGCAAACACTATGACCAGAAACAGCTTATCGGGGCTATCGTATAGGTTGATCCTCAAGATAACCCCTCATCTCTTAATGTGCTGTGACAATGAGCCACGGATTGCACTGGAATGACTTTTGACTTTGACTGTAAAATGTACAGCTTTCATTCTGTGGTGCGTTGGCATCGTTCCGTGATCAAGATTGGGCTCGCCATTTTGTCCCTATAGCATGACATGTATGAGAATGTTCATGGTCTCTGTGCCTGAATAAAAATGCTCATCAGATTTGAACCGACCGACAATCAGATATCGTTTCGGTCTAGAGGGCCGCATCGAGTCATGTAAACCGAAACCGAGATTAGCCGAGCCAAACCAGCATAATCCATCGTCAGTAAAGGCTTCTCGAAGAAGTTCGTGTCGATTAAGATATATCCATGATGGGGTCGACAGCTCCGCCTAGTCATAAGCACAAACGTCTGCCCATAGCCAAATGGCAGGCGGGTCGTTTTTGAGGGCTTTCGTTTGTTTGCTTGTTTGGTTTTGTAAGTAGAAAAGAATGAAAGCTCTGACATTTTCCAAGACTGCATGCCATCCATTCCTTTCTCTTGATGGGATGGGATGGGATGGCTTTTCTCGTCTGAATGAATGGGCGTAACGACTGTAAGCAGTCACTCATCACCGTGCTTGGGCCAATCGGCTATCTGCCCAGTGGCTGATTCCCCAGCAATATGATACATGATCTCACCAGCACCTCTCCTGCAATTTTGCCTTACTCTATTACAGTCTGGAAAAAAATTTGCAGGTTGAGTAACGGGTGGGGGGAAATGTATGCATTCTTTGTCATTGACTCGTGATGATGTTAGCAGGAATGGGCTAGCTTATGTAGGTATATTTGAGCAAAAAGGCGCAAGGCAAACCGGAGGATATAAGCACAACGGTCCAAAAGTTCTATGGAGAGAGTCTAATGGCAGGGGCAGTACAGATACCAGACACGCATCACGTAGTAGAGAAAACCGAGGCGAGATAAGACGAGACAAGACGAGACCGGGAATTCACAATTGAGCACTTAGATGGCATAAGCAGCATGCAACCTTCGATGCAATTCACATATGGACCTTTTTACCCAGTGAGAGAAATGACGACTAATATCATATCAGTGTAAGACCTGCTTCCAGAGCACACCGGACAGGGCAAAAGAGAGGGGGAAAATGCTGATATATAGATACTCCTGTAAAGATGAAGGGAAGGCTGAAGCTTTTCAACATGAAAATACGCACGAGCATAATGCATTTTGGGAGCCTTGTACAGGAAATATTCAATGACAGGGGAGTCCAAGTAGCCTGTTAATGTCCATCCATGAGCCAATGATACCGGGAGGCGTAGATATATTATCAGTAGCCGAAACAATCAATCAGTCATCTGCTTCTCACATCATCGTATCCAAGAGTCTAGGTGTCCAATGCGAGAGGCGAGAGAAGATATGCACAGTATATTATATGCATCAATATACAGTGGGAGCCGTGCGCCTATCCCACCTCTCCCTCGGAATTATTTCACGCACATCACACCCTGTACCTACTGCCAACCCCAACCCCTGCCCATATCCCTGCCTATATCCATACCTATACCTCTACCCATGCCCCCTATTCCCTACCTCTGCAGCCTATGGATAGAGGGCTCTGGCAGTTGCATATATACGTATAGAGGCCTTGAGGCAGGGAGCATAGGCTGGCAATGTTTCCGCTCTCTACATACGTACTCTCGATTTGATTCTATGATGCGAGAGATGCCGATCTGCATCGTACTAGTTTATTATTTGATCGTATCACGCTCGTCAAGCTAATCATCACTTATCACCGATGGCGTGTCAATCGGCTGCAGCTACATGCCGTCGTCAAAACCCCTAACCTGTTCGGAATACCCATTTATACAGTACTGTACATGATATCACTCCAATTGCAACCGTAATAGCATGAGCATGTCTGGGGAGTATATGGACACTCCGTGATCATACGTAGTTAGCCCCTTTTGCTGTTTGAAGTTCGTTCCACATGGGCCATGGAGGAGATTTGCAATGATGAACAGGGCTGTCTTGTTGAGAAGATGTCAATGCAGATAGATAGATAGATGGATTGATTGATTGATTGACTGCTCCCTTTCAGTCGAATTATTGGCCATCCCTTCCACCAACAAGCAGCGAGGATTAGTCTGGTTAGTCTCAATCTGAACCTTGACGTTGAACCTGGACTCACTCAGCCCACCAAAATGCCCTAATAAGTACACCCCGTACGGATAGAAAGTACATATTAATTACTGGGGATCAATCTTACTTGCATAGAGTCTCACACAGGCAGGGAATTATGTAAATATATTCTGTGCGAACGGAACCCATTCGCCCTCCATTTGACATTTAAAGCAGCGCTGAAGCTCGTGTGGTTTCCGCTGGTCTTATTTTGTTTCCATTCAGCTTTCACTTATCCACTCGTCACCGTCGTTCTCTCTTTTCTCTCTTAAGCCCAAGGGCAAGTTAATCTGATTTAATCTGATTTAATCTGACATGATTTGACGCTTTGCAAAAAAACAATACAAAGCCACATCTCCTGTCATTCGGCAGTCTCCAATCCAAGTACCGCCTGCTGCTACCTTTTGCGCCCGTGATCCGTGGGCGTTGCACTGAATTGCATTGAATTCAGCTTCAAAAGAAAGAAAAGAAAGAAAAAAAAGGTCTCTCTTCCGTGTATCGGACACTCTTTCTCGGTGTCCTCTCGTACTTATTTCCTCCCAGTCTCATCTCATCTCATCTTATCCCATCCCATCTCATCTTATCTCATTGCACTGCCCTCTCCAAGGCTTCTTTTCTTTGCTGTGTGGCACGAACAGTCATATTCCGCTGATTTCGAGTCATTTCAGCTCCCGAAGTCTTGGTTCCATTTTTACTACATGTAACCCCTGCGATAAAAAAACCTATCAAACGAGTCAGACCAGTCATATTATCTTTGCATCTGTGTCTGCTTTTTATGCTTGTGCTATATACATATATATATAGTGCGCATTGATTGATAGGCACCCGACTCTCTCCATTTGCTAACTAACTGCCATCACCAGTCCTGACTGCAAGCATATTGTGGGCATGATTTATTTGCGATAAGACATTCGTGTTTTCTTTCCGACTCGCCTCTATCATTGGCCTTGCATCCATCGCTTCAGCGCCCTGACACGCCACACTCATCATCAATAGACGACTGCAGGCTCTGTCTTCTTCAATTTGCTCAACTGACATTGATCGCCTGGAGATGTCTGCTGTTGCAAATCTGATAGAGCAATGTGTGGATCGAGAGCACGTTAATTCAAAACAATGTCAACCAAAATCTCAACTTACCGTGTCCCATCCATCTTCGGGTCTATTGTCGCCAACACTCACTCCTGAGAGTAGCCGGACTCGCCCAACTCGCCCCGTCCAAAGCAGCAGCACTGCTCCTGCTGTCACCGTAGCTCCTGGGAACTCCCAGGGGCCCGTTACTAGTGTCGATCAACCAAAGCCCAAACCGGCCCCTGCAAGTCAACGACAGCCGCAGGACAAGTCGTTTGTTGAGAAACTAGTTTGTACGTCACTTTCCATACTACTTACGATTTTTCGTTCTTGATTGTGTTGAGATTAACCCAATGTAATACAAAAAATCAGATACTGCCACAGATGTCGTCCAGCTCATCTGGCCCCTTGCAGCCCACGCTTCCCTTGGAGAACCCTCAAGCACTAATCCAGAAAAGCTTCCCTTGCCTACTTTCATCCAAGAAGTTCTTCGTCGGTCGAAGTCGAGTTTCTCGACGTTGCAGGTTGCCTTGTATTACCTGGTTCTGCTCAAGGACCATGTCCCAACCGCCGAGCAGTATGCTAGGGCCAAGGAGACTGACGACAAGGAGATCCTCAGCAGACGGGCGTTGATGTGCGGAAGGAGAATGTTTCTCACCGCTCTGATCCTTGCTGCGAAATATCTACAAGATCACAACTACTCTGCCCGTGCCTGGTCTAAGATTTCTGGTCTGGACACTCGGGAGATCACTTCAAACGAATTGGTTTTCTTCAGGAGTCTCGACTACAACCTTCATATCAAGAGCCACATCTTCCAGAAATGGAACGAAATTGTTGTCAGGTTGACTTCACGACCAACGACAGAGATCTGCTGGACGACCGTCGTTCCCTTGTTGACTCCTCAGTTTGAGAAAGTGGAACAGATATTCTGGCCGTGTTCGAATGCAAGAGTGCATGCTTGGCTCGAAACAGCTTCTGGACCATATGAGGAGACTAAGACACCAGTCACATCACCATCCGTGCCTGCTGATGCTTCCAACTGCTCTGATAATGACTCGAACTCTGTTCAACAGTCAACTTCGACACCTCCGACTCAGTTGACCTCGCCCGAACCTGAGATGAATGCTCCTCGCAAGCCTCCCAGCCCATGCACCCATAGCTCATGTTCGAACAAGTCGTCGATTCACGGAGATCAAGGTACACCTCCATTGCCTACACCTGTGCTCCATACGGGAGCTCCTGACCATCTCCCGAAGAATAACAATGGGGCTGCATCATCAGAGACATCGTCGGAGTGTCATTCAGAATCCAGCAATCATGAGTCTACAACGAACGGCACTGGTGTTTACCAACCGTCCTATTATCTGACTGCGCAGGTGGATGTGCCAAGGGAGTTGCCAATCCATGGCGGCCCTGTAGCACCATCTGTGTATACAGGTGTTACTTGTGACTCGACACCGCTGCAAATTGCTCAAGAAAAACAACCACTGCCCCGATCCAACAAACGCCAATGTGAAACCGAGACATTTGATCATCATCCTAATGTCACCTTTCCTCCTATCAAGAGACAACAACTGTCTTCCTGATTAACATGAAGAGCGGCCCGTCTTCGCGCCGCATCATCTCATTGAGCATGATGTGAAGCAGGTTGATATCGAAGTACAACTTTCAATGATTGGAAAGCTGTCTATCAGTCCTCGGGTTCAACCAAACAAAAAACAAAAAGACAAAAAAAAAAAAAACAGAAAAAGGAAAAGAGGACAAAACAAACATAGGATCCCCCACTCCCTCCCTTCCTCCCCCCATGTCGACTGTCCAGTACAGTTCGAGGCACAATATATTGTACATGCTTCCGCCTCCGACATCGACATCCACTCAAACCAAGCATTGAGCTCCATTGTCCCGGAGCATCACACTAACCCACTGCTATTGAAGCAGAGCAAGATTATGTTGCGTACAGGACAATACCTTCGCTTAAATGTCCTTACCATTTTTTGGCACGATTTTCGTTATTGTTTCTACACTTTAGGCATTGCAGAGCTGATTTATGTCAGCCTCGAAATTAGTTAGTATTCTGTCTCATATTCGTCAACATCTGTTTGCTGTGCATTTTCCTATGTTTACAAACGACAAGAAGCCTGGAGCATCGCGTTAAGTATGTTCTCAATTCTCAATATTCATGTTCTAAAAATTGGAAAAAAAAAAAAATGGAAAAAAAAAAAATAAATCAAACCGAGACGAAAAAGAGAGTCGTGAAGAGGCTGACATCAGGGTTTGAATTCTGTGCTTTGCTGCCTGACGAAGCACTTTTATTAGCAAATATCTTATACCATCTATCTCTACAATCAATCCTCTCTCCCGCTCCTCTTCCACATGACGCCTTAGCACGATGATTTCGCTCGTACCCAAAGCGCGTGTCAAGCGTATAAATCCCTGGTCGCAGCGAAGCAATCTCAGCCAAGAGGGCGGGGAGAATGCTCGATTGGTCGACTAGACCGTTGGGAAGAAGCACAAACTTCCAACTCGAAGGCCTACAAGACGCCAAGGGAACTCAGTCGTTGCCATTCGACTAGGCTGGACCACGACATGGCTGCTTGGTACTCCTTGACAATCTCCATAGACAGGATCAAGGACGTTGATGCCGGTTTAGCGATGTCAACGTTCCGATGATTTATCTTATCAATCTTATCTGATGCCTCGGTTCGACACGACGAATATAACGCCATCTATGCTCTGCTCCCCAGGCTGAAGCGACGTCAATCCATGGTCTGCGCTGGTCCGGCTGTCTGGGCTCGCCGGTACAACTTCTATGATGACAACTGAACCGCGAGAATGCAGCAATTTGATGACTATTTGATGAGGGAGAAGCAAAAATTCGGCGCTCTTACGTCTGTAGATGCCCGCTCTAGGCGGACATTGGACCAGCGGGGGCTTTTCTTATGCCTCACATGAACTCAAGTACGTCCGTGTCTGGGCTGAGGACGTTGATTGACTAACATAACATACTAGACTGAAATCTTCGTAGTATGATCGTTGGAATGATGATCTTCAATGGTTACTTAAGGCGTCACCGCTCCTCTTTTTCCTTTCTCCCTGGGGTCAATTCTGTTGATAATTTCTCCTCATTACGAGGTATATATCTTGTGCGACTGCTTTGACTTCTAAGTAAAGAATTCAATTGCTTCTTCTTCATATCATTATTCCTAGACGTCAAATTTCATTCCTCATAAAAGGCATAAAACAGTCCTTATTCTATATCATTTGTTCTACGCAATGCGGTCGTTGTCAGGTATCATGCTGGCCCTGCCCCTCATTGGGCAGGCCATTGCCATCAAGACGAGCGACGATGTTCAGAAGGCCATGCACGACGACGGCATGGAGATGCAGCACTACCCAAGCTGGCAAGAATCAGCAGTCCTTGCCAGACGCTTGCTAGCCAAGGCAAATGTTGCAACTTTCTCTACTGTCTATCCTGCCCATCCCAAGGGCAGGGCAACCAAGGACCTCGGCGGCATGCCAGTCGGCTTGCCCGAGTACTATGCTGACTGTGCAAGCGTTGACGACGATCTCGTCGATGTCCTGGGCGAGGGCAACCCTTTGGTTTTGGGCCTCAATATTGGTACTACTTTCAAGAACGTCAAGGAGGGGTCGAATCTTACCATCACCATCGACTGGTGGTCGAACAACCATGTCGATCAGGAGGGTCTGCGTAGTGACCCGCAGGCCTTCATTCGTGCTGTCGACCAGGGCGAGATCGACACAGAGGGCATGCTCGACCATGCACAAGCGAACATGCCTCGTATGTCCTTGATTGGGTATCTTGAGAATCTACCCAAGCTTGATGATGATGTTCGTGAGAAGGTTGAGAACTGCTTCGTCGACTCTCATCCCGATGCTGTCATGTGGCTTCCTGGCCACGACGATGCTGCACATAGAGGTTTCTGGGCTCGTTTGGTCGTGCAGAGGATCCTGTGGGTTGGTGGCTTCGGTGATCGTGCGAGAATTGGTTGGCTTGATGCCCACACTTGGAGAAACGTGCAGAAGGCGGATTGGGAGGCTGTCCGTCTTCCTGGTGAGAACTAAACGTCGATCTACGACGTCGTGTCTAATCAACTGCCCAGAATCTTCGGCGGAGTGATTATATGAGAAGGTACATATACTATACGAATGACTGTATGAATCGATGAAAATGAATTTGAAGCTGCAGTTTGCCTTTCTTTCTCATCTTTTTGCGTTTAGACCTAGTATCATTTTGTAGCTCTTGAACTTCCACGCCTTTCAGAATGGCTCCACGTCGTCGTAGATGCGATATACGAACAGTCACAGTTTCAAAATCCACATAGATCCATAAAACGTCAGAGTTCGTCTGGGGTGATGTGCATGTATTTAGTATGTATCACTTGTGCATCTCGATGACATTATTACCGGAGCATTCCAGGGCCAATTGTTAGCGCGCCCTTATTTGCGGGGTAGGGTGACGTTGTGACTGCACATCATAATCCAATCCGTACCTCTGCAGCATTCTTTATCCAAAGTATAGACGCTGCTTTGAACTATCAGAGTTGAGAACAGCCGATCATGCTGTATCAACGTCTCATCACTTTGCACTCGAAAAGGTTGCCTACTCTTCTGCGCAACCTCCCAGGTCAGCGCCGCAGACTTCACTCGAAGCTGCCAGCCGGTGCGGAACGCTTCATTACCATATCTGAGGAGGTTCAAGATGCCCTTGCTACTGGCAAACCGATCGTAGCTCTGGAATCGACGATTTACACTCACGGTATGCCATTTGACTTCTACAAGGCTTCAGTATGAGGGCTCTTTTGGTCTTTTGTGGCCGAGATTGACGTGACAGATAGGCCTTCCGTATCCTCAAAATGCATCCTTGGCCCAAGGGTTAGAATCAATCATTCGCAAAGAGGGTGCTGTTCCAGCAACAATTGGTGTGATCAATGGCGTTGCTAGAATTGGCCTCATTGGGGAAGAGGTCACTGAACTTGCTTCTGCTGCTGAGCATAGCAAGGTTCTCAAGATATCCAGACGGGACTTGAGCTATATCATGGGCCTTGTAAGGCGATTCTTGTGTCTAACTCTATGGGTTTTTTCCTTCACGTATCCTTCTAATTCCGCGATGATAGGGGCTACGAGGCAAAGGAATCTATGGTGGTACTACCGTTGCTGGCACATCTGTGCTTGCGAATATGGCGGGTATCAAGGTATTTGCCACTGGAGGCCTAGGTTTGTCCAAACTCAATCCCTGCTTCAACTCAATTGATCCTATGACTTACGTTTCAAAGGTGGTGTCCATCGTGGGGGTGAGACGTCCATGGACGTTTCTGCCGATTTGACAGAGCTGGGTCGAACTCCTATCGCCGTCGTCTGTTCTGGTTGCAAGAGTTTTCTCGATATTCCAAGGACACTGGAATATCTTGAGACAGAAGGCGTCATGGTTGGTGTCTTCGCAGATGGCAGGAGAGGAAATATCGACTTTCCGGGCTTCTACAGTCGCGATAGTGGTGTCAAAGCTCCCAAAGTCATCGAAGATGAAGTCGATGCAGCTGCTATGATCTGTAAGTACTCATCTATCATTGAAATTTCGTGTCTATGACAGGGGCAGCAGCTAAACCATGCCCTTTCATATAGATGCCAATCATGCCATGAAACTCTCATCTGGGCTAGTCCTTGCAAATCCAGTTCCAGAGAAGTCTGACCTGAAGAAGGAGGAGATGGACAGGATCATCAAGAAGGCCCTTGATGAGGCACGTCAATCTGAAATCCTTGGAAGTGACAATACTCCCTTTGTCCTAGCAAAGATCAAGGAGTTGAGCAATGGTAGAAGCGTGATTGCTAACACAGCACTCGTCGAGGCGAACGTTGCAAGGGGTGCTAGAGTTGCAGTGGAGCTCGCGAAATTGGAGAGAGACATGGTGTTGAGTGAGCGGTAAGCTGTGCTTTCCTTTGCGGATATGGACTCTTGTCTCGTTATGTCTCAAAGCTGTGACTGATGTCATGATCAATTGTATGTACTTAGATCCAAAATATTCATTCCTGCTTCTACGACAGAAAAGAAGGCAGACGTTCAACCTTTACCTACCGTCGCTCCTGTTTCAAGTTACGAAAAAAAGGGATCGAATGTCGTCGTAGCAGGATCGGTTGCCATCGACTTTGCTTGCGATTATGCTCCACTAATGAAAGATGCTGGAAGCCAACCTGTTCTTCAGGTGTCAAATCCGTCTGTGATTAGTCAAAGTTTAGGTGGAGTTGGCCATAATGTTGCCAGAGCCGTCAACTACATGGGCATTTCAACGACGCTGTGTAGTGTGATAGCTGACGATCTAGGAGGCCGAACAATCCTGTCAGAACTGCAGCGAGAGGGTATCAGAACAGATGGCATCGCGATATTAAACCCCAAGGCTGGTAACAAACGAACGGCGCAATATATAGCTGTCAATGATACCAAAAAGGATCTCATGGTCGCCATGGCGGATATGTCAATACTAGAGACGGAAGCCGAAGAGCTTGATTTTGAGGGGCAATGGGAATCCTTAATAACACAAGAAAACCCTGATTGGCTTGTTATTGATGCAAATTGGTCACCCAAGTCTATTTCCCGATGGGTATCGCTGGCTAGGCGTACAAAAACGCGCATTGCTTTCGAGCCTGTCTCTGCGCCAAAATCTGCACGTCTTTCAAGGATGGATGGAAACAGCAAGACAATCAATGATCTCGCCATCAAATCCACGGACGTCGTCCCCAACAACGCTATTGACTTAGCCAGTCCTAACAATTTTGAACTCACAGCTATGTGGGAGGCAGCCCGCGAAGCAGGACACTTGGAGAGTGAAGAGTGGTTCAGTGTGATAGACTCTTTTAACATCACAGCAGGAGCCGGAACCAGACAGAGAATGGAGTATATCTGCGGAAAGGAGATTGTCGATCAAGGCGTTCCACAGCAAAACATACAGCTTCTCCCTTACATTCCCTGCATCATCACCAAGCTTGGTCCAAAGGGGGCCCTCTTGACGCAAATAATTTCATCAGACGATCCTCGTCTCACATCACCAGACCATATGAAATACATATTGGGCCGCGCCCTCATTCCACAAAAGGGCGTCAATGTGATTGGGGGTATCTATATGCGGCTATTCCCACCAGCTGAGATGGTCGACTCCAAGGACATTATCAGCGTCAACGGTGTCGGTGATACTCTCCTTGGGACGGTCATTGCTGGCCTGAGTGTCCATTCTGATGACAAATATAAGGCATGTTTGGAAAATATCATACCGGTCTCACAGAAGGCCAGCGTTGAAACATTAAAGAGTGCTGCTGCCATCAGCCCATCCATATCAAAGTTTGCAAAGGAACTTAAGGCTATAGAATATTAGAGGGTGACTGTACATATCTATCTAACACCACATTCTGCAGGCCTGACTTAAGCCCAAGATGAAGCACCGTTTTAAACACACTAACTATTCACGCTTCTTACTACGCTCATTGAAGAAAGGGAGAGTCTCGTCTAACACCTTCGCAGCACTTTGAATGCCATGAATCGGTAAGCCGGTAGACTCTAGCAAGCCTATCTGTGTAAGTAGACTTGCTTGATCCCAGTAGGTATGAATATGCGTGATTTCACCTCCGCGAATTGTAGCGATTGTAATGATGATAAGCTCGACATCCTTTCCAGTTGCAGGCACATCAGGAAGTAGCCAGGGGATCTCCTCTGTATGCTTAAATGCCACATGAACTTCATCAACAACGTGGTCACTTCCAACTGTGCGAGAGACAAGCCTCATAGAGAGCGAAAAAGGGTTTTTGTGCATGAAGTATCTTTCGTGAAAGGTGAAAACATTCCGCCTCCCACGCGCTGCTCGGTGATGGCCCACATTAGGGGGGTTTCTTCGACTCAGGGGTCAGGGGCAAGAAGACATAACGTACCTCCTAGGATCACAGGCACGTAGTTAATGTAAACATCATGAGATAATGTCTGCATGGCACCCTCCAATGCGTTTTCTGAATAGTCCATCCTCACATACTGATCCCATACGTGCTCAATGTAATTTGGAATATCAAAGCCTTCACGCAAAGCAGCGAGGGTACGAGACCATGCAAGCCTTGCATCAATTTCATCATAGTTTGCATTGTTACATTCTGCAAATCCGACTTTGGAGAATGGGTACTGATAGCAATAGTATCCCGTTCCAGTATAGGTAGTGGAAGGGCTTTGAGAACTTGCAAGATGAACCCTGACATGGAACTTGTCCGGAAATCGGCTCTCATGGCCAATTTCGTCAGGATAATATGCAACCACGGCACGGAGATTCGGCCAGGAAGGCTTCTCGAATTCCTGTAGAGCAATGGAAGCAGCTTTACCGAAAGCGATCAGCGCATAGAAGTCGCTTCTTTCAAGCTCGTCATCAACTTTTTCGATTTCATCGGTAAAATGTTGGCATGACGTGATGGGAGGCAAGCAAGTGACAGAAAACCCCTCCTCTCTGAGCATAAGAACCATCTTTCTGTCGAAGACACCGGGGTCAAGGTCTGCCGCTATAACCACGAGTTTCAACGCACCTAGTGGTGCAGATCCCGTATAGATATCCTCAGTTTCCGAGGCGAGTTTTCTGCGCAAGGGCTTCAAGTGCCGAGTTCCTTTTCGTATGAGGTTTGACATACTGACCGATAATCAATTACCCAGAAGTTGATATCAGGTTTTGTCAACAAACCCTTGCGATACCATAAGCACCGTAATGGAGTATCTATTGATATCCCCTGTTGTAGCGCTGATCAAATTCTTACAGCACTCACGTATCTGTTCCTCGCGGCTTGCTGTTTCCTCATTTTGCTCTATCTACTGCGTTCATCAAATAAGATGGCGTCCCTTGAAGATGAAAGAGCGTAATTATAGACAATAACAAACGCAGATTTGATGCGAACTTCGTATTTTGTTGAGGAATTAGTCACAAGTAAGCTATTACTGTTGCTCACTAATCAAGCTGTTTAGAGATCACATATGTCAAATTGAATCCCTGCACAGAAAGAACACTCAGTGCATTCGTGCATTTCAAAAATTTGCAGGTATTTTCAGAGGATCAAGGGTCTTTCAACCCTCCCCTACCCAAGCCAGGTTATTGATAGATAGATGATCGGCTGGCAAGAACTCGCATTGGTGGACTGCGGGCGTCATTTATCTTCCAGCGTCATTCACATTTAACCTTGATATCGTTTTTTTTTTCTTCTATGGCCCCTCTCCTCGTCACAATTAACATCCATCACATCGTGTATAGAATGCTTGCTATCTTCGGGACAGGCCTGCGTCTGGCAACACGAGGGCTGATGATAGCATTTCCTCCACGAACACTTGATGCGTGTGGCTTTCTTATCTTCACTTTTCCTTTTAAAGATGGCATAGATGGCCCATTCCACCGATAGATAGGCTCAGCAAGCAAGGGCCCATGCAGGCGAAGTTTGTAGATGTCTACAACTTAATCACCTCAGCTATTAGTGAGCGCATAATTTTTGAAGGGGTGACAGGACATGTTATGCGGATGATTCTCAAGGCTCCACTGCCTCGTTGTCAATCCCCTTTAGAACTTTGTAGACAATGGCAGAGGCACGGCCCGTCTCACCACCTTCTTGTTTAGCCGCGGCAAGTCCAGTTTGTATAGAACTTTGGAACCTTTGCCGGTATACTCTCAATCTGTCCTCGACGGTCTCATACA
>AZGZ01000003.1:518940-541331 GCA_001636715.1 Ascosphaera apis ARSEF 7405 | reverse complement strand
AGGAACAGACACGAGAACGCGAGGAAGAAAGTGATGTCAAACTTCTTAGATTAAGGGGCAAGGTCCATGAGATCATCATCATCCCAGACCGCAAATATCTTTTGTGCGTCGTACAAGACCTCACAGTTAGCCAGACTGGGCCCACCTCCACTGCGAAATAAGAGATGTCCACGCTTGAAGCATTTCTGTTAGCTGGCCTTGTCTTGATAGCCGGTGTGATAAATCGTCGAAGTACCCTGCCGCCAGTCTGGAATTTGCATGCCAGCCTATATACCCGACAACAAAGATTTCTGGAAGGTCAAAATAGGATGTGGATACAACCTGCATCAAACTACATGTTATTTTTTTCGACAAGTTTTGAAACATCTTTCATTTCTCGATTATCTATGTATATGGGGTATTCCGAGAGCATGCATCGGACAAAAAAAAGTCGTTGCTCATCTCGTTCATTAAAGCGAAGGCAGTGGGTTCGTTTACTCGTTGTGAGAGATCCGACTGGATATCATCAGCCTTCTGTTCAAGATGCATGAATTGCATATATCGACACATTATCTTACCTTCCGGCATCCTCAAATCCCCTCTGTGTCTTCTTTGAGGCCTCACCGGCGTCGTTCTTGGCCTCGTCCTTGGTGTCTTCACCCCATCGCTTGACGTCCTTTTGGGTATCGTCGCCCCAGTTCTGCGCCTTCTTGACCGTCTCAGAGTTGCTGGCTATAAATTGAGTCAATCAGCACAGGGCTTCCTTTACTCCCAAACTCCAGTCTTATAGGAGCTGAATCATCTTGTCAAGGACAACTAACCGTCGTTCCACATGTCCTTCACCTTGTTCTCAGCATCGGTCATGTACTGAGAGGCCTTCTCAGACCAATCCTTGGCGGTTTCTCTTGCTGTGATCCCGATGAAAATATGTTAGTAGGAGTACTATCGCGGTTGACGCGCTTAAGGTCCATGCACTGCGAATCATTGGACCTGAAAGCAGACTTGAAAAAAGAATCGCATACCCTGCATATATTAGTTAGCTCTGCTGTATAAACGATGATCATTCTCCGCATTGCTCTAGTTTCTCCTTTATCTTTTTTTCTCCCGGCGAGTGAAACACACATGCATACCGCCTTGTCTGACACTAAACGGGATAGCAAGGGGCGGGAGCGAGTAGATCATGAACATACCTGATCCATTTTGTATGTGTGTGTGTGTGATATTTGCAGGAATGTAGATATACTTCCGTAATTAATTATCAGTTGAAACTAGTTGCGCTGTATTTCTATCTTTCTTGAATGATGATTCTCAACTAGTCCAAGCCTCCTCTTAAATTGTCCTAGATCAACCCTCTATATTTACTTCTGAGAAGAATTAGATTAGAATTAGCCTTCTCGCCTCTCGGTTCCGCCCGGCAATCATCTATGGGGGCAGTGCTTTTCGAACTGTGGTTTGTTCACAGAAGTACAGACTTTATCGCACCCCTGGATTCTCAAAGCTTCTGTCTCCACTAGCAATAGAACCCTGCTCAGATTGCGCATGGCAATTCAAGTCATGGCTTTCTCCTCTTGACATCCCTGATCGGTCAAAATCCCACGGCGGCAGGGGCGGTACTTGGAGCGAGCCGTCTCAAATACGGGCTCTCCGGCTACAGATTCTACATTCTTCTCCCCTCCTTACTCTTCTCTCCTTACATAAGGTGATCTAGACCCCCTTTTTCCTTCCCCGGGGAAGATTGAAGGAACCCGATGTCATACCCTGACACCACCTACAAGGAGCTTGTCGAGGCTGTGCCAAGGGTATATCAACGTCATTGATTGACATGTGCAGGGCTGGATCAGGCGGAAGAAGAGGGATGATGAATCCACGACGACGCATTAGAGCGTATTTGGAAGGTGTGTAATGTCGGCTACCAGGTGCTGGGGTTCATCATTCTAGAAGTGCCCGAGTCTGCGATGAGCCCTGATGACTGCAAGTGCGATTGGAGTTGCATGATTTGCAGGAACGCATGTACATTATGATGGTGATGCAGTAATTGTGATTGTAGCAAAGAAGCGAATGCCGGACATTATCTAGATTAGGCGAGATAGAATTCCCTCATACACTTCCCTGATTTAGTTTGATCCGTTTGTTTCCTCGTGAAGTCTGCTCTCGTGGTTTTGGCAGTGTACCAAAAGGCAGGGAAGCCAGTCCATGAGCACCAGTGCGGCGGATCCTCTGCTCCGTCCTAGATAGACTGCGTCCAAGACCGGTGTCCTCAGGGGCCAAGGCAACGTCATATCCGTTCACGGACACCCGTGAACCTTCTGAAGCACCGCGGATATGATCAAATGTGGTACTGTAACCGAAACTTGAACGGAGTGACGGAGTTGCTCCGGCTGAGGCTGAACGCGAAATCGTTTTCGTATAGTCAGTTAGCCATTGCCGCCCGCCAGCCAACTTATGAGCTGCCAGTCGGGCTGCCGAGAGAATGAGCTCATCCTCATCAATGATGGGTTTTTTTAGAACTGAGGATTTCTCTGGCACCGATGACGTTGAGCGTTTGAGTTCGTTGCCGAGAAGCTCTTCCATGGTCAGCGGCGGCTCCTTCGGACTGCTGGTTGTAAATGACGGGGTGGTAGTTATCTCATCCCTAACATTCACTGTCTTTTGCTTCCCAACTTCCTCTTCAATCTCTCTTTCGATGTCGCGAATCCTGCGCTCTTTCTCTAATTGTGCCTTGTGCTCCGCCTCCTTCTGCTTCATAATGTAAACTTGAGTAGCATGACGTTCTTCCTCCTCTTGACGTCTTATGCGTTCTTGAATCTTAGCATCTCGTATCTCTTTCTCCAACCGTGCCCTTTCCCGACGTTCCGCTTCTAGTTCCGCTTTCAGTTGCCGCTCTTTTTCACTGCGCCTTTCTTGTTCCTTTCTCCTTTCTTCAGCTTCCTCTGCTTCTCTCCTGATTTGTTCCTGCTGGAGAGCTAATGCCCTCTGCATCTCTTCTGCTTTTTTCCGTTCAATTTCTGCTTTGGCTGCGGCAGCAGCAGCAGCCGCAGCTTCGTCCGCAACTCTCTGTCTTTCTGCATCTTCCATCACCTCACGTTCATGTTGTTTCGTAACTTCTACTTCCTTCTTCTCTTTTTCTTCTTCCCCTGGCGAACAATATGAGCATGACTGTATATGGTGAGGTGGACGCAAGTAACTCACTGGCTAGTTTATTATTTTCTAAGTTATCCCAAACAAAGGGCGATGGCTTTGGTGACTGTTGGACCGTGGATGAAAAGGAGAAGGGTGTCTTCTCAGGCACACCAGATGCAGGAGCTGGTGCCAAATTAAATGGGGCATTGGTATTGCCCACTGCTCCCCATGCACTAGAAGATGGCTCGACGGTTGACTTCAACGGCGCATTGGATAAACCAAATGGATTTGATGCTTGCAATTCAGACAAGCTCTAAATGATTCTTAGCAAAGTATTCACAAACTAAGATAGAGAAAGCTTACCGGTGGTAACGATGAAGCAGAAGGGCTCGACGGTCGTAATGGAGGGGGCAATTGAGAAAACAGGTAGACCGGCGGGTCGTGGTCACTCGGATATAGTGGCGATTTTTCTGATTGCTCTGAACTGGGCTCAACAAACAGCCCGTCTTCTCGATCTTCCATTTCTTCGTCTTCCTGCAAAAGTGACTCATCGATCATATCATATTTGAGGGCTTGTGCTACACTCATGCCCAAAATCAAAGCGACCGTAGTTCTACCGCAGCGCTTGGCCTCGACATATCGATATGAAAAGACCTGCTCGGCCGTTGGCTGAAATTCTGCTCGCAAAAAGATCAAATTAGATTAGAAAATATTTCTGGAAGAGGTGCACAATATCGATTGACAAGTAAGGCCAGTATAGAGACGGTGTACACACCTATTGCGTCAATGGGGTGCTGAGCCCAATCCAGAAATAATCGGCCATCATCGTTAGGTATGAGTGTTAACCCTTGATTGATGCAGAATTCTTGAGTTTGTTGGTCGTCGTCAAAATGGAGAGCAGCTGTGAGTTCTGTGATGGTCCATTCGCGGTTTTTGCTCTGTTGGGAAACGGGTTGTCGACAATATGCTTTCCAAATTGACCTGACGGCTGTTTGTCGGACTTGGCTGAAATAAATTTCTGCCATGCAGGCCATGAGATATGATGTGGCTTCAGACTTGATGAGATTGAAGAAACGTATATAATTGTTCTGGGCGATTGGACTTTGGCGTTTTGAGTTCAAGGTACCCTGATATTCCCAGGTGTTTCCAGCAGCAGTGAATAGATCAAGTGCAGCCTTTATTCGTGGTGATTCTCGCAATTCCTGTGGCCATCTTTGAACACGGGTTTCAAGATCTGGTCTGGGGTCGCTTATGGATAGAACAATATAGTATGCTCTGAATTCATCTTCATTGGGGAATTGCATGTGACTTCTGTGATCATCGTAGTAATAGAGCAGAGAAATGAGAGTGTTACTGAGTTGCTCTCGTTCTTGATGATGATCGAAATGCTCCGTATTATCGGGGCTCGAAAGTAAGTGAAGTGAGAGGATGTGGAACCGTGCAATGCGTTCAAGGCATTTAACAGCGATCTTGACATCCTGAGCCTGTGTTAGGAGCTGAACTGATAGATCGTTTCGAATTGAACGGGTGCGATCCCAGACGAATTTGTGAATTGAGCCAAGATCGTGCTCATCAGGACCAATAATATGTCGAAGTATGTAGTCCATTGTTTGTAGGAGGGTAGCAGGTGTCCTAATATCGGAGGGCAACTGTTCATCGTAGCCAGCTGCTGAACGTCTGAATCTTTTGATCATCTTATTCTCCTTGTCGTGTAGTGTCTGACCGTCATCAAGCTAGGGGCCAGAGTTAGCTGACAGAATAACTAAGGCAATGGCTAGAGAAATCGCGCGCAAATACCTTCTCAGCCTTATCAACTGTTTTCTGCACGATACGTTCCACGCGCTCAAATTCGGGGCACATTTCTGTACAAGCCCCGACGGGCGTGACAGCTTGGCTCAACAAGGTGCGTTCGTTAGGATCAGTCATTTGTCCCGTGGCGATTGCCTGAGCCCGCTCTTCTTCGCGATCGATTTTAAGCTGGAAGACGAATGAGTATATGAGACCGATTAGCAGGAGAGGTTTCTGGCGCCGGAACCTACCTGTTCATATCGGGCATTATAGTCGTTGATGGGTATATCTCGTTTCTTTTGTAAAGTTGCGTTGGTTTGGCGGATGGGATTGCGAATTTGTCTATCACTTTGAGCCGGGAGAATGCCGGCATTTGCAAAAGCAGCGGTGGTCGCCCGCTTATTTCCAACACTGGCATTTCTCAGTTGCTCAAAGATATCCGGCGCAGGAGTTGCAGGTTTCGAAGCATTGCCTCTCTTGGTGGTGGAGCCTCTGCCACGAGCAGCTCCTCTACCACGACCACGTGGTTGGAATGGACTTCCGCCTCTGCCAGACGGCGTCGGGGGAGCAGATGCTGCATGACTGTTGCGCTGTGAACCTCCACTGCCCCTGAAAACGCGACCACCGTTCCCGCGCCGCGGACCTCCTCGGCCAGAGAATGGAGTCGGCTGAGCTGGAGTAGACATTGTCGACTTTGTAACAAAATCAAGTCACCACTTCAGAGTCAACTTCACACTTGACAATGTGTCTTGTGAGGGGTCCGTTTTCGGTTGATGTCGCAAATCAAAATGGTGGTAGTCGCAGAGAGTGCCAAATTCTACTTCATGGCCAGATTCAACAGCACCAACACACAGGTAACCAAATCAAAATGCCAGTTAATTAATTTATTCAATGCGAGTGGTATTCTGTCGTTGTTGCCATACAACAAGCAGGCGCGATAAGAAAGCTTGGGCGGGTTGGCCAAGCCCACAGCCGGCGACGTGCAGCGGACGAACAAAGAGGCTTTTCCTACATTGCGAAGACGGGGTGAGTCAGTTATCCTAGACATCAGCTGGGCAGCATTAATTCGGCGCAGAAAGAAGAGTCGATGACATCCTGGAACTCAAGAGATTATGGTTAATTGGTTTTCGTCTACCATCGGACGGGGCAGTGGCACGGAGCAGTGGCCGAATTCCCATAAAGACACAGATACATGGAGCAACGCACACCAATGCCCGATGGGAGAGAAAAGAGACGTTTTTCAACGTTCTATAAGACCGGAACAGATGACAACCTTTGAGTGTCCAAGAGACCGTGAAGTCGTGAAGCTGCGAAGTCGCAAAGAGATCGGCAGGGACTGGAGGACGATGCGCAAGAAGTGAAAACGACGGGAAGATTGCGAGATGTAGTAGTTTCAAGGTACCTAGTAAGAAGTCCCATGCGCATAAGACGCTGTCTAAATCAACTAAGTCGTCCACAACGACGTGAATGAATGGGTATATTGTTGATGTTGAAGTTGATATCGTTGATGATGATGATGATGATGATGTTGAAGTTGTCGTAGTCGTCGTCGTCTGTCTATTCTTCGTATGTTTGTGCTGATTGGGGGTGATAGTCGCGGTAGCCGCGGTTGGCGCGATAAACAGCAGAAAACAGCTACGATTCGAAAAGTACACCGCGCTTAACGCGCCAATTTCACGACGTCGGTCTTCCATCGTCTATAGTCAATTTGAACTTCCATATCACTTCGACATTACCGGCATTCAAGGCATTCAATGCACTGATCAAGGCCTTCTGCTTCAACTTATCTGCGGAAGCATGTAGCAGCTACTTCCCGACGCGGCCTTGCTGTGGCGTGGGTGACGGAATGCATGATAAGACGCTGGGAATCTGCTGCTTCCATGGCATGACGATAGTGGTCATGACGGTGATGATAATTGTGATGATGATGATGATGATGATGATGATGATGATGATGATGATGATGATGACGGTAATAATGGTGATCATGGTCGTTGCATGGTTGGTAGCTGATGGGGGGACAGCGGTTACAATGGGCAATCCTGGCCGATAATAAGAAATCCTCCGATGGCGATCTTGGCCCCACGGGAGGCCCAACTGTTGTGTGCGGTGATCCATGACTTGTGGTCAAAGTGGACGATGTCTGGGGCCTCAACTAGGATGATCTCTATCTTCGTATGCTAGGCACTTCAGGGTCTCGGCACGCTGACGGACTGGGCATGAAAAACAACTGGACGAGACTACGGCTCTAGGCACACAATTGAATGGCGAGGGGAAAAAGGGGGGGTGAGAGGCACGAAATGGAACTGGCTTTGTCTAGATCAAAGTCATGAGCAAGGGTTGGCCGGGTCAATGCCACTATTTCCAAACCCCTCTTTATACCGGGCCATCATCGCTACCACAAAAGAGACATTTCGATCGATCCTCTCGTGTTTGAGCTCTCATGAACGGACCTCCTGATCGTCATCGTCACATCTATTACGCCCCATAGCGCCCTAAGATCTTGCTTATGAGTTTCTGCTACTGCGGCTATGACCCTTCTCAGCAGTCTAGACCCAACAGTATTACCAATCACTTTACCCAATTCAAGGGGCGTCTTCCTCTAACGGCTCAAATCGTTCAATCTGGAAATTGGCTGCCCAATGCCACACAGGGCAGGAATGGGATTGAAGTGATACGAATCAAACTTGAGCAATAGTTGAGGTTGAGGCGTGTCCCTTCGTCAGTCCATGCACTTTACGACCAATCAAGGTTTCTCCAAAATATGGCATGGACTCATGTAGCCATTATCATCAATACAATTGTCGGCGGTTTGGGTGTTCGCTTGCGTAACGCGCTAATCTTATCATCACATTGGACACCGCTGCTGTACGGGGCTCATCACGTCTTTCGCTTTCATAAGTTACCGTCTGAGGCCCAAGAGTCGTCTTGAGTCTTGGGTTGAATATTATTCGCCATTCACGCAGGATCTGAACTTGTAATACATACAGGATTGACCATTACTTGGCCACACCTGTCACTGCACAGGGCCCATACCGGTATAGAGAGTGGTGCGCTATTTGCAGTTTACTTGCAATTTTAGGGTACCTGTCAGGGATGTCACTTTGAAGCGGGATTGGATCCAGGTTCTAATTGCTGATCCCCAGCTTCTGCATCCCAGTGGAGATATGGCCATTTGGATGCCCCGCCCGTCCCTCCACTTGCCGCTACCTTTGCTTTCTGTCTCTGTCTGCAGCATATCGGTCGCTCAACAAAGGAGAAGATGAGCGAATCTCGCCCTCACGTCTCTTCCGATCACGGTAGGAATGATGCGGTATAGACATATTGGTGAGTTTGATTGAAATTAAAAGAGTGTGATAGAGTACACGATGTACACGCAAGCTGGCCACATATAGTGAATAGTGTGGCTGCCGAAAAGTGCATCAAACCAGTGCAAAGAACCAGAGGAAAGACAAAAGAAAAGGGATATCATGGAAACACTCGAAATAGGACTTAGTGACAGTAGGAAATTCTGGGTAAAAAAGATAGTTGGTTGTCATGTCCGCGCTTGGCAAGGAGCGGCGGCATGGAGATCTGACAGATAAGCCCCTGGTATCATCAAGGGATGCGAAATCATGGGGGCCGGTGATTGCTGGTAGTCGGGAGTCGTGAAATAGTTATTGTGCATGTTCGTAGAGCCTGATGACCAGCTATTGTATCGGGGGAGATTATGGTGCATATCATTCCCATCCATAGCTGAGGGTACAGAGACCGAACTGTAATCGAGTGGCGTGGCTGTGTCGGACTCGTCATCGGGAAGACTGGAGACCTGTGACTCAAAGTCTACCTGGAACGATGGTCGACTTCTGCTTGAAGCCATGCTCACCTGGCTTGCGTTTCGCATGGCTGTGAAAGGTGCTCCCCACATCGAATTATCCATGTTTGACAGTGATGTTCTTGCGTATTTTGGAGCGCGTTCAAACTCAAACTCCATCTTGGGCGTAATTGCAGACTCGTCATTGATACGACTGCAGATATCGCTACCCCCTTCATCCTTATCGCATCGCATCGCGTCTCGGTTGCAAACAAAGACAATTGTAGATCCATCTATAGATGTCAAAATTAGTCAACTGACCGGGAAGTGCATCAATGTCAATTCTCTGGCATACCTCGACATCCATCCTCGTATTCCTCTTCTAGACGGCGAACCATGTAGATCTCTTTCAAAATGTTCATCCGATCGGATGGTTTGATTTGTCTCACTGCATCAAGACCGGCTTCTTCAAGCTTATCGACATTGATTCCACGGGTTTTTCGTAGATTCCGAAATATGTGTATAAGTAACCTTATCCTTTCTGTTTTGTTCCAAATTGTTAATTAGCGGACATGTTAGAAGCTAGGCAAACAATTCCGCGAGATGGCTTACCTGGTTTCTTCAAGTGGTCTGGTTCACGATGGATAACACCTGCAGGCCACCACTCCGGTTTGGTCTTCTCTGGGTCGCCTTTTTCCCCTGGACCCCCTTTACCTCCATTGTAGGGGAATTTGACTTGTTTCCGTGGTTCGATTATTTTGATATAAGCTTTAGCTATCTGCCGGCAATTGATCTGTTGGAAGGCGCGGAATGCCGACTCATAATACGCAAGAACCTTCTCTGTATCTCCTATCTCGAGGGGAACTTTAGTGGTTGCATCGCTACCGAGCTCGTCGTATCCTAAGGTGCAGCTCTCCGATTTTGGGGCTAAGCTTTCTGGTATACGTGCCCTCTTGCGAGAAAGATCGTAATCTAATGTGATCATTAGCGGATGACCTCAGCGCGAGTATAGGGAAACATATAAACTAACGAGATGGTGAGTACGCTCTTCCTCGAGTGCAGTCTTCGAAGTAGGACTTGGTATCTTCAGGAAAAAGGTGTCGCTCATACTTGAGCATAGACTGAGATGTCTCGGTTCTGACCAGACCCATGTCATCAACGTAGATGAGGGCATAGTGATTGTAATGGAGTTTTGGTGCCTCTATAGTATTGTGATAGATATTCTGTTTCCAAGTCAGTTGTAACGAACTGCTGTATGTGAAGTAAAGAACCCCGTACATTCGATGTTGACCACGACATATAATTGTCCGCGGGGGTTGGCGCAAAGTTAACAGGGAGGGCCTTTTCCGCCATCGGCCCCCTGGCGTAGTTCGCAGGCATCACAACCATGTTGGAGGTTGACTGGTAAGAAAGTTAAAGATCTAAACAATTGTTGGGATCGAGATTCAATAAAGACGAGTGTCTCAAATTCAAAGTGACTCGAGATATGTTTTCCTTGGTAGCGGCAGCTGCTGGATCTTAAAAGAGCTCTTTGAACAGGAACTAGGATTGCTCTTGAATGTGAGAAGGATGATTGATCGGATTTGTTTCAATAAGCAACAGCGGTTGTATTCAACTTGATCTGAAGACTAGGTTCGGGGAATATATGAGCGAACCATAAGGGCAAAGGCGAATGGGACGTAGATTTCATTCCAGGGACCAAAGGCATTTTGTATCTCGTTGCAGCCAACAAAACAGATAAGGTTATTGCTAGAAACTTGAGCTGGGATCTGCATTCCACGACCATGCATCAGACCGTGACTTTTAGCGTGTCCTAAGGGAAGGGATTTGCAGACGCCTTGCAGTTTTGACACTCTCGGAGCCTACATCCGTTGGCAAGGGGTGCGACAGTAGTCTCGAGGCTCATTTGACCAGGATGGCTGGCGGATAAACCTCCAATGGAGCGATCTCAGGACTTGGAGAAGCTTGATTGGAGGATTCGCTGTGGATGGAAATAGTGTTTTTGGAGGGGATCTGTGCACATGTCTTCAATTTTTGAAGATTACAATCCGCAGCATGGACGCCTCACCTAAAGGTGAACCAGTCAAAGAATCTTCCGCAACGTGCAGAAGTCATTCTTACTAGTGGAGTCACCACCTCATTTAACAATGGCGGGTGCTCCTTGGTCTCTCGTGGCTCTTGAAAATAAGGCGAAACGACGAATTGGTGTGAGACACGATAATGAAAATCATAGATCCTCAGTCATATGCCTTGGAATTCCTCGTCATTTTGAGAGTCCGTGCTAGGAACACGTACAGATGCAGCATAATCGATACCTTTCCCCTTTGCCCAGCTGGAGACAGGAAACAAGGATATGCCGTGGCATCAAGAACTCATGCTGACTGGAATCTGGACCGTGCATACGGTGAAGGATGGCGATGTGATTTGGGGCCAGAGCTAGCATTGCCGTTGGCTTGCAAACCACTGGTCCCCACTCAGCGCGGGACGTTTTAAACTTTTTGAAGCCTGCAATGATTTTGACAGCGGCAAGGGCAGCTGGTGCAATTAAAATCACGTAAAATGTTCTCGGTAACCGCTGGACGGGCCGCTGTTTGGAACCCACGCGATATTGCGCCAAATGAAACCAGATCAGAAATTCCTGACTTAGGATTGGAAAGCATAATTCCTTAGACGCACACACAGGATACCGAGGGTTCCACGCGGTCAGAGCCTGACCTTGTCGTTGGCAAATTTGATATTTCGTGGATATGGGAAAATCAGTTTCAAGATGATCTTGAACCGTTATTGCCCCAGAGAACGATGGCCTACAGGTGCAGCGTGTAGAATGCCGGACTAATGTTAACTAAGGATATGGCTTGCCGGTAATTGAAAAGGACTTCTAAAGGATGCCAGGACACTGAAAAGGGAATTGGGTCTAGGCTTCTGGTTGCGTCGCGAAGGTCAATATCCCGCAAGTTGTCTTTTTTACTCACAAAGAAGAGATAGAATGGGACTGCAAATTTCCAGCAGGGCAACAATTCCATCCAATTCGAAAGTAAAGATGAAATTCACAATGGGGCTCCCCGAACTCCAGATGCAAGGCAAAATTGTAATGAACAGATCGACCAATAGTTAAGTTTTATTCCAAACGGAGTAACATAGCAAGACACACTTTTTATCACTGTACTTTTTTAAGGTTTTGCAGCAGATCCAACCCCTCCATCGTTCTCCAATAGTCCTGCCTCTTTGACGAGGTTGTAGAACAGGCCGCCGCGCCGGATGAGATTCTCTGGCGTATCAAACTCTGCGACGCGACCCTTCTCTAGAACAACAATTTTGTCGCTGTCAAGAATAGTATTGATGCGATGAGCGATGGTGATAATCGTCCTCTCTCGGAATATACTGCTTCGCAGCATTTGTTGTAGAAGCACATCTGTCTCAACATCAACAGCAGCGGTGGCTTCATCCAGGACGAGTATGTTACTCGGGGTAAGCAGAGCACGGGCTATAGACACAAGCTGACGCTGACCCTGACTCAAATTCGAACCGCCCTCATTGATCTGAGCGTCGAGTTGTCCAGGCATACTGGACACATGGTCCTTCAACCGCGCATGTTCCAGGGCTGTCCAGAGTGCCTGGTCAGCATGCACATGTCTGGGATCGAGATTGTCCCGCACAGTACCCTCAAACAATGCCGCATCCTGAGGAATGATTGCCAATCGCCCACGAAGATCAAGCAACCCAATCTTGCTGATATCCAAGTTGTCGACATGGATATTTCCTCCTGATGCCTCAATGATGCGGAAAAGAGCAAGCGTGAGGGAGCTCTTCCCCGCACCGGTTCGTCCAACCACACCAATTTTCTCCTGTGGCTTGAAGTGCAGGTTGATATCCTTCAGCACAGGGTCAAGCTCTGGTCGATATTTCGCACTGTAATCGTTGAATGACACGCCTCCCTGCGCAGGCCAGCCAACTGGGGGGCGGCTCTTGAATATGACCTCGGGTGCTTCGCTCGGCAAGGAGGTGTACTCTAGGACACGCTCAACAGATACAATGTTTGTCTCAACTTCGACAGTCTGACGGACAATCCAGTTCAATGACCCTGTGATTTGCAACGCATAAGACATTGCCAGACCAACCATTCCGGCAGACAAACCACTACCGGTAGTGACAGAAAGGATGGAGAATGACGCTGCGGCAAGGATGACAATAGAACCGATGAACTCTAGACGAACAGCTAACCATCTGTTTGCACTAATGGAAGGGTAAAATGCCCGCTGATTGGCGTCCATACGCATCTCATTCTCCAGGATGAAACGCTTCTGCTGCCTGAATGCGCGGATCGTTGGAAGACCGCCCAAACTCTCTTGGAAGTGTGCGTAGATAGGGCTGCGGGTGATACTATCCAGTCTCTTGAGCTCACGAGAAGTCCTAAGATAGTACTTCTGGTAGGACAGGTAGACAAATGCCAAGGGTATGATGACGACGATGAAAAGGGGAGTTGAGATGACGATAACAACCATGGTAAAGATCGCCCTGCCGGTGTGCATGAAGAGGTTATTGAACGTACGGGAGAGCAGCTCATCGATACGGTAGATGTCACTCGAAAAACGGTTCAAAATGCGCCCAGTTGGGGTAGTCTCAAAGAAGCTCATTGGAGATCTGAACACCGCGTAAGCCATCTTTTCATGCAGTTTGCGGGATGCCTCAATTGAGCAGAAAATCCAAAGGATCAAAGTCTGCAGAATGACAAGAGCTGCCGATCCAACACCAAACGCGAGATAAACTCCAATGTATCTGCCCACATGGGGGTTCGTACCAGATCTTTCATTGACCTCAGACCATTTTTTCAGCCAGAAATTAGCGATGACGCCCAACGCCTGGCCGCCAATGAGTGTGATGAGGTAGACAGAGACAGCACCCAAATTGCTAGCCTTCGCATACTCTCCGTAAACGGACCATTTAACTTTTCCTTGTTCCATTGCCTCTGCACCTTGCTTGGATTTGAGGGCAGGTGTTTCTTCCTCGTCGGTGATCTTAGTGCGAGCGTTATGACTGATGGTGCTTGCACGACGTAAAGAAGCCCAGCTGGTCCTTCTGGACTTTCCACTGGTATTTGTACGTATGCGCTGAAGGCCTTCCAGTTCTGATTCAGGGACATCGCTTTCGGAAAGTTCGTCAGACTCCTCATCGGTGGCAGCATTTCTGGCGTCGAGTGTAGCCTTGTCGTCATCGCTGCTGCTGTCTTCCTCGTTGATAGCGGCGCGGACGAGATTCGCAATCTCACCCTTCATGGCGAGAAGTTGCTCGTAGGTGCCCTTCTCGATGATGGTACCATTGCGCAAGAGACCGATGAAATCAGCTTCCTTGAGAACAGGGATAGAATTGGTAGCCAGGACTCTGCATTTCGTCTTGAGAATGCCTTCACGACCGAGAACATGGTTGATGATATGCCTTCCAACATGCTGATCGACCGCAGACAAAACATCGTCAAGAAGATACACATCTGCGCGAGCATAGACGGCCCGTGCTAGAGAAACGCGAGCCTTTTGGCCACCGGAAAGAGAGATACCACGCTCACCAACCTCAGACAAGTCTCCATCAGGTAGTGTCTTGAAGTCATCTAGGAGGGCACAGCATTGAACGGTAGTGTTGTACAACTCCTGATCCCAACGATGTCCAAACACAATGTTCTCACGCACGCTAGCATTCATAATCCAGGCTGACTGCGAGACATAAGCAACCTTACCACGAACAGTGACCTCGCCATTACGCTTGTAAAGATCACCAAGCAAAGCCTGAAGCAGTGAGGACTTTCCAGCACCGACACGGCCGACGACGCAAGTAAGCTCTCCCTTTCTGGCGCTGAAGTTGATAGCTTCTAGAGCATTGCCATCCTCATACCTGTTCCAAGTGAAGGTGGCATCGCGGATGCGCACAGCTTCCTCACCAATATGGGTTGCAGCCTCCTTGAAATTGACAGCATCTGGCTGCAGCTCGTCAGCGAGGAGATATTCCTCGATACGGTTGACAGCAACAGAAGCAGAAATGATAGACGTGATGACCATAGGAATGACTGTGAGAGGGAAGGTCAAAAGATTGAACAAGGTCAAGGCCGGGAAGACAATTTCCGTAGTCAACGGCTTATCATTGACCAAAACGAAGACCGCAAATGTAGAGCAGGAGACCATGAATGGGGTGGTTGTCCAGAAGAAATTGGATAAGGCTTGCGTCGCACCAATTTGACGCAAAGTGTTGAGCTCGAGATCATTACGGATATAATTGAGCTTATTCATGAACGCGGTAGTCCAAGCATAGAGCTTGATGCTCTTCATATTGTTCAAAATCTCGGTCATGAGTTTGGATCTCGTATCTTTGTTCTTCATTTGCTTGACCTGGAGAGACTTCATGAGTTTTGCGATGAGCGTATTCAAGGGAACCATGAGCAGCATCACTGCGATACCAGCCATCATGCTGAGCCCCACCAAGTCATAAAGTGAGACCATACACAAAAGGATCTGGAAAGGAGCAGACCATAGTTGGATGCCAAACTGTGCGAGATCGGAGATACGCTGCTGATCAACTGCCATATGGTTGACAATGTCGCCAGTACTCTTTGTTGAACGTCCCTCGTTAGATAATTTGAGGGCCTTAGAGTAGATAACAGCAGTCAAAGAACCCTTTAGACGCATGGCGGTGTCGAATGCCCGCTGGAAGTACTGATGAAGGCATGAAGTCTGGATTACAGAGACGAAAAACATAGCCAAAGCAACCGTAACACCCCGAATGGCAGATTCCGGGTTATCGGTGCGATAAGAGTCAATGAAACGAATGAGGTAACGAAGAAGCTGAGGCTGAGTGAAGTTCAAGATATCGCTGACAACCTTGATCAACGAAGCCCGGAGATAGGGGCCGTAGAACGCAGAGGTCATTGCCAACCACAAAGATGGCTTTTGGTGGTGCTCAACCTGATATTGCCATGCATCGGTCAATTTTGTGCTCACAACCTTGGTGCGATCCCTCTTGCGGATGTTCCATAGATCCTCCTGCGTGATGAAATTCTTATAGCCAAACTTCATCAAGGGGGTCATCCATGAGAACGTCAGGACAGAAAAGATGTCGGCGTAGTTATATGGACATTCATCTTCTTCGCCAAGAGCCTCATAGGCGCTTTTCTGCTTTGGAATGAAATACTCGAGTATGAACTCGAATATTGCCAAACCCAATGAGACAGTGAAAAGGACAAAGTAAGATGTCTCAGACCGGTAGAGGCGACGGGCGACGAGAGAACGCAGCTTCACGCCGTGTATCAGGATATAAAGTGTCCAATATACAAGAACCACTCCATTCGGCTGACGACTGCGCCAGTGCTCGTAGTACTGAACGGTGAAAATGAAACCGAGGGATATGATCGTAGAGACCGTAGCCCAAAACCTGAAATCAGCGAACAACGACGGACCGTACGTCGTAAGCTGGAGAACCGCCTCGGCGATAGTGGTGCCAATAAGCGCAACAATAAGGATCTGTAGATTTTTGTGCGCGGTGCAAGTTAGTAGAGGAACTTGGAATGCAGAGACAAGATGTCATGGAGCCCGCGAGCGCGCAATCTGAATTGAGAGGGGTGACTCACGAGTTTCGCATAAAAATGCCAATTCTTATTGACAGGCTGCGCGGCGCGATATTTCAGGAGAAGTATCAGTGCGCCTATGCCTCCAAGAATACCCCAAATAGCGACTGTCGCTATCCACACATCGAGAAAGCAAGGCGTGAAGTCGAATCTGAAGGGGCTGACGGGGCCCCAACCTTCAATATCATGACAGAATGCATGATTTTTTCCGAGTAAGGATGAATCAAAGAGAGGATCTAACAGACCCGATGAAGGCGCAGACTGCAGAAGCGAGTCCTGCAGCATCAAGTGGCCTTGACGGGGGCCAGGTCCATCCATCTTTCCTCAAAAGACGTATAACTCTTGGCAACTAAACCAGCAGAGCGAGGAGGGAAGTGATGTGATAGCCGTTTGTCTCGATTTGCGATTACCACATAGCTCAGCGCTCTGGCTGTCAAACCTATGGGTTGCTGTAAGTCGGATAGAGAAGATAGCCCAGCAAGGACTGGAGAACACGAAGATGCCTCTTAGTCAAGACGTGCGCGCTTCTTGCTCTCTTGCTAAGAAGTGAGACGAAGCAAACCAAGATAGAGAAGAAGAAGAAGGAATATCTTGCTTCTGGCAAATAATTATATGCATCCGTATTTGAGGGCAGTATGACGCCGGAATGCGGCCAATGGACCCAGTGGAGACGCTTGAAGTAGTACAGCCCGGAGAACTCCAGCGAAGGGGAATGAAACGTGCTGGATTATAAACAGAGACGTTGCGCGTTTGTCATCCGATAAGATCTCGCTGCGAGTAAACCCTGCGTGAGACATACAAACAGCAGCGATGTGGTGCGGTGCAGTGTGTTTGAAGAGGACACAAGTCTTTTTTCTGATGCAAGCAAAAAGCAGCTTACGGGAGGATTTACTGTAATGGAGGATTCATCGCGGAGGTGAGAAGGCGATAACGATCTGATTACGATAAGATATATGACCCGTTGAACTGTTTACTGTGTACGTAGTATGTACTATGTATCTCAACTGTTGCCTCCGCTGAATCCAATCGCTTTTGCCTTTTTCTCGCAGGCTGGCCGTTGCTGGGAGAGGGCAGCAACTTATGCCCTTTGGTGGAAGAAGAAGATTTGGTATGCAATTTCATTCTGTAATGATGTGATCGTCATCACTGTCTAGCTAGCCACGCCGATTGGAAGACCTCTTTCGCTTTGGTAGCTTGCGCTGGGTTCAATCTCGTTCGCAAAAGACCATCAAGCTCGGCCCAGAAGCTCTCATCGAGCTCTGTAGATTCTGGAGACTGCTCCTGCGCATTCTTCATCTCGACATCTTCATCTGGCTGTGTCTTTCCAATATCACCCGCACCAGCATGGACGACGTGCGGGGGTGTGCCCTCCTTCTTGGCCGGTCTTGGAGCAGGTTTCTCTGCCACTGTCGCGCCTCCAAGAACCATGACGCCGAATTCAATAGACCCTCCTTCTTTGATCAGACCTGTAGCTTCATCCCCAAGTACATCACACACCATCTTCCCGGACGCTGGCTTGCGTTTCCATAGTATCTTGATTTTATCCAGGGGGACCGGTGCGCCCTTGTTCTCTATTCTCGATTGCACTTCCGCCTTCAGATCGGACATGGAGACATTGTTGATGTCCGTATGGTCCAGCGAGAATTCCAACGCGGGGTTGCGACTCGACTTGAGGTGTATGTTCACGGACTTTGTTGCGCCTGGGGGAGGAGCAACCTTGCGCTTCTTAGGCATGGGCCTGTACCGCTGCTCATGGAGACGAGGGAGAACATACTGAACAGAACCAGTCAGTAATTCATGTCATTCAACTAGATAATGCCGTAGAATTCATATCATACCGGAAAACTGATTTGGAATTCAAAGGGGTCAAAAGCATGGTCTGCGGGGATCTTGACCGGCCGTGCCCCAACGGCGCCCAAGAACGCCTTACAGAAGGAGAGTTCGCTCATAATGAAGGTCTCAGAGCAGATTCTGATTATGATTATCAACAGTGAATGGCGTATCGAGCAAATGCCAGGAGTTCAGTATGTAGTTGTACGTAGTTGTAGATGAGTTGAAGTTGTATGGCTGTCACACTGTCCGCGGAGATCTCCATGTGCTGTTGTATATATAAGGAAGGGGTCCATGACGGTAAGACAACGACAACAACTCCCCCTCAGCAATAGACCACACTCCATACAACATCGCATGTCAACAAGACTGCGGACAGTTTAAGCATACAGGACAGCTCTGATCAAATCACCCAATAGATTCTGTGAGGCTCACTCAGGTCAGGCTCCGTCAGGCTAAAAGCAGCAGTTCACTTTCCCTCGTTCAGACAGTTTGGAAACAACCCCCTTCCCGTCATCATGGGCAAACGCCAACACCGCCAGTTCAGGAAGGCAAATATCGGCCAGCCATCAGACTATGAGACAGACACGCAGGATGCCTATCAATCTGAAAATGCTTCTGGACAGCAAGACAGCAAGCTACCTGTTGATGAACCCTCAGAAATAGCGAATCTCTTTCCGGACCGCAGCAATGAGGAGCTCAACATCAAGGTTGTCCAACGATACAATCCAGATGTCTTCAGGATCATGTCACTGGCGCCCTATGCTGTAGTATACAGCTTCAATACATCATCAGCTTCTTGGGAAAAATCTGGAGTTGAGGGCACTATGTTCGTTTGTGAATTGAAACCCGGCCCCTTGGGCGAAGAACGATATACAGTTTTCGTCCTGAACCGGCGTGGGATGAATAATTTCGAGTGCCAGCTTATAGATGGTAACGATGTTGAGTTGACTCCTGAATACATCATTCTGAAGATTGAAGAAAAAGATTACGAAGGAAATGCAAAAGCGGAGCCATCAATTGTTGGCATATGGATCTATACAGAAGCCTTCCCGAACTCAACTTCAGACGCGCGCGCTTTGAACGCAGAAATCATCAAGGAATGTGCGACCCACGCCGGTGACACTCTGAAACTAGCAAAGGAGCGCTTAGCTTTGGAGAAAATGAAGACAGAACAAGCTGATTCAGCACATTTGCACGCCCCAGGACGACAAATATCCCTCCATGAAATGTTTGGCCAACAACGTCAGCAGGATGACGCCTGGACCGTCCGCGCACATGATACTAGCCCCGAGAAGCAAGGCTCTGGCATAGTCGCAGCAAATGCTCAGCCCCATGTCATGCCTACTGCGCCAATGCCTACTGGCAATCCTGTCCTTGATCAATTGTTTGCAAAAGCAGCACATAGTTCAGGGTCTCCGGCAGAGTACATGAAATGAGAAAACTATTCGACGGCAGCAACTGTATCGAATTGCCCCATGCACGAAATCATGCTATACGGCTATCATCTACCTATATAGTCGCAAGTTTGACTCCAACTTGATTTCTCTACAGAGCCCGGACTTTGCAAAACTGAACGGGTACATCCAGACCATCTTCTTGCATATGGCAGAGATATCACTGAATTCTTGTGGTATATTCACCTTTCGATGACTTGCCCATTAATACTCCATAACACATTTGATTTGCTTGGCTATTCCTGAATATACTGCGAATTGGTGAGGGGGCGGGTGTCAGATATGTTCCGTCAAGTATGCCTAACTTCGAAGTTTGGGATGACTCATGACGCTCGTCTTGAGACAATACATCTGGCCGTCTTTTATGATATTCAGGGATGGGCATGTGAGATTTCTTTCACGAATTGGGCGACTTTGCGGGCCATGATATCACTATGTCCTGGAAAAGTATCAAGGGCAATTGGGGTGGCGCCCGATCCTGTTAGCTTTGAACGATAAGATCTAGGATATCAAGTGAGAGGGCATACTGCGTCTGCTAACGGAGAGCAGAAGGGTTCGCCTTCACTATATATCATTGGGCTTGGCCAAGCAGGGTAGTCAGGCAGTCCCTCAGCGCAGAGTCCAAGGTCATTGAGGTTAGGGGAAACACCGGTATCAACGATTGCACTCACGAATACAGAATCCATGTGCCACTTCATCTTCACAGACAATGAATCTCAGTCGGTCAGGATCGGCCTCAAGCTTTGCCTTCTGCTCTTCTTTAACTCGGATGATCTTATCCCTAGTCGCATTGGCCACCCAGTGATCATCACGACCGAAATAGAAGATCATGTTATGAGCTGAGGCACTGGTCTTATCATTGCTCGTCGCATGAGGTTCAATGGCCCAGATCTCGTCATCCTGCCATCTGTCGTCCTGGATTTCATTCATCTCAAAACCAGCTAAGTATCTAGGGGCAGATGATATTTAGCTTCATAAATGATATCAGGGATTTTCTTCACCTCTCTCTTGTGTATTTGGCAGTTCAGGCTCATACGAGATAAATGCATAAACTTACATCGTTTCATACACTGCCGTCCTGTGCTGTAGGAGGTCTATCGTCGAATCAACTGCTCTCTCAGGGGGGAATCTCATTATCGTGAGCACAATCAACCTGAGTAAGAACGTGGGAAGAATAGCCACGATCAATTTCACCAGCACACTCACACACGGAGCTAAGCACGGTATCAGATTCAGGCACTGATTAATTCGTTAGTAATGTACGTATGTTGGCCATCACACAGAAACAATGAAGAAAGTACTTTGAATTTCACACCAGATGGCGACTTTGCAATATCCACAACCGTGGGGAATAGAAGAATCTCCCCAATGACATCCATAGCCTCGTCCTTACGCTCACGATGACGCCTTAGAAGCTCCATGGATATGTAGCCTCCGACTGAATGGCCGATGACTATAACTTTTGGCTTCCTATCGCTGTTCTGTTGCATAGACCTCCATCGTTCAACGCATGCAAGAAGATTCCCTTCCACGAAAGCAATCTGCTCCTGAAGATTGTAGTACTTCTTGCTATGAGCAGTTGTTGCCTAGAGATATCTCTCCTCAGCAGTGCCATTCAGCGCATCAACATTCTCGCCCCCAAACCCAGCGAGGCTTTTCCCGTAAATCACATATGAACCGCTTTGGCCAGGATCTTGAGATGCATCTGAATCATCCTTCCTTGATGATGACAGGTAATCTGATAGCATAGACAAGAAATCATGGTAGTAACGAATCATGCCCGGATTTCCCGTGACAAAGAAGATGATTGTGTCTGGATCATTTCGGCCTTGTGATGGGCCACTTGTCTTCAGAAAGCTGTTTCGATTGATCTGCGTTGGGAATGCCATTGTCGAAGCTGCTGGACCAAGATATAAATGAAGGGTGGGAGCGTAATTCCTCTTAGCACAAACCGGGCTCGATGTCTATAACCAGTGGTTCTTCTAGCTGATGGTTGCTGGAGTGGAATTCAAGGATGTCCTCAGCCCGTGGAGAGTGACTGGGGATGCATGGCGTGGCACAACGTCACAGCTTGCTATATCTACATTTGATCACTACAACGCATCAATTTGAACAAGAGCAGACGTTGGATGTCCCTGACGACATTGAAGGGCCCAGAATTGATGGTGGGTGCATCGCTGTTTCGGGGCACCGTGAGTATACGGAGGACGTAAGCAAAGGTGAAGGAATCAATCAATCTAATAAGTACATTGTGGTCGAAGGGGTTGATACAATTAATACAAAATGCATGAAGTTTCATGTACAGGGGAACCCGCGTCGTCGGGCATCTCTTTTTCTTTTTTTCTTTATACACCAAACAGGGAGGCCAGTGTATCCTTCTTCTTGGGCGCCTCTTCCTTCTTCGTAGCGTCCATGGCGGCCGTCTGGTCCAACGTTGCATCGGTTTCAAGGGTCTTGACGTCGTCATCTCCCAGGCCAGGATCACCAGCAAAGGCAGCCAGCCTGGCTTCTTGCAGCATCAACTCCTGCTGAGACCATTCCTTCCAGCGCTCAAATGCCTTGTCTTCCAGCTGTAAGCCGACTTCAAGCATGCGAGGCCCGAAGTAAGCCCCAGTTGCGAGAGCCTCCTCGTGAGCGACGCTGCGCTCGAGCTCCTCCTTAAGGCGGGCAGAATAGAATTCATTGCGAGCAATGTCATATGCCCTGTCTTCACTGATGTCGGGCACGTTCTGCAGGAGCCATAGCTGTCGTTGAATCACACTATTATGTATGGTTAGCGACCTTACCGTCATGTAGCACAATTGCATAAGACACTCCA
>AZGZ01000003.1:497036-509292 GCA_001636715.1 Ascosphaera apis ARSEF 7405 | reverse complement strand
AAGAAGAGAACATGACGATTGATGACAGCATACCTCGCATTGGAAGGAAACCATGTTTGAAGAGGTAATAAGGCGGTGCTTGCTGGATGGTCGAGAGTCAAGAAATTTTTGATCGATGGGATCTCGCTGCTGTAGATGGCCCTTGTAAATCCAAATGGAGCTGCGTTCAAGCTTGTGCAAATATATCCCCGTAACTTGTGAACCTGCCAGGGATCCTCAAAGCTGCTCTCTAAGTGATATTGCAACGATCTCCAGTTTATCCTGCTCTGATGCAATCTCGATGTTTCTCGACGAAGGAAAAAGTTTTGGTGCAGATGTCAAAATTTCACTGTACTGTAACACAAATACCGGCTCATGGTAACAAACCATGTTTCCCGCCAATTGGACTCTCGGTATCCTCGGTATAGCCGTTAGTATCGCTGTATTGTGGCGTATCATAAATACGGTTGCGCTCCGAAGATTTCAGATGGATTGAGCCACATAACGTCGCAGCAAGGAACACTCGTGAAGAGACCCGTGCGGCAATCTAGGTGGAATGAGGAACTGGATGTTTGGTTGTGAGCCGACTCGGCTGCAAATAAATCTTGCTTTGCGTCATGGACTGGGAATGTTGGAGGAAGGATGTAACAGATATGACATGTATGATACGTAGATTAGATGGACAAGCAGGACGAGGGGTAAGAATAGCAGAACCGTGTACATACGTACTATACACCATGGTGTTCGCCTGAAAATTGTGTGCTGTCAATCAGTACTGACAGCAAATCAGCGAGACAAGCAAGGTGCCCAACGAAGTAAGAGTCCTGGGTTTTATTCCCAAGCAGACGCATCGAACCCGAATATCTGCGCTCTTTTGAAAGTTTGGGCCGGTTCCTTGTTCCTGGATCTGTCAGGAGGGGCCACTATCGTACATTGCGTGAAGGGTGGGGTGGAAGTTATTTCAACGTTCTTGCAGACTCCTTCCTGTCGATGTCCTTCAGCTTTGGTATCCTTGATCCACACATCACCGTTGTCTTCTTCTTCTTCATCTGAAGAAATGGTCAATGCACACATGTTCTCTTTCTTTCGCCTGGTTAAAAATTCATCTTCGAAATGCACCATTTTGCCATTGGAGGGGTGAGTGTGCACTGACTCCTTCCTTGCAAATGAATCACCCTGGCGACTGTCTGCCTCATTTGACTCTTCCATCATTGTTTTGCTCCCGGATTGCACGGAACTCATATTCCCTTGGGCATCAATGACGTACATAATCCCTTTTCCAAGCCTGTGTCTCGGTCTCCATCCTACCACAGCCCGTTTATAAACCCTTTCAAATTCTTCCTTGTGCGCTTGATTAGCAAACCACGAGTGCCGCAATGCACTTGTCGCTGTCATCCTTTTTTCTTCGTCCAGTACCAAACAGCGTCTAACAAAGTCCTTAGCTCTGAGACCGACAGACAGCCAATCAGAGTCTCGTTCTAGGGCGTTGATATCCCCTGCTGCAGCTAGTTCAGGGTTATATTGCATCGTCCTGGGATCCAAGAATGGGGAGCCCCCAGTCAGTAGCACTGTAGTGAGGCAACCAAGCGACCAAATATCAACTGTGGCGGTGTAGCCGTTGAATTGGTGATTGGCTTTTGTCTTTTGACGGTTGATTTCGCTGAACAGAAGTCAGGAGTTAACAACTGTCTGTCAGGAGCATTGCTTGGGACGAAAGACTCACGGCGCAATATACTCCGCCGTTCCCATGACCGACATCATTCTTTTTGCGGGAGAGACACGTTTTGCGCAGCCAAAATCCGTCAGCACAACTCTGTATCCGCTATGCAAGGAGGTCATCAGGACGTTGTCGGGCTTCAAGTCACGATGCACGATGTTGTTGTTGTGCAGATACTCTAAGCCCTTGAGAATCTGATAGACGATGACCGCGGTTTCTACGTCATTCAGTTTCCCACCCTTGAATTCAAGGAAGGAGAAGAGATCCCCTGCTGTTATGAGTTCTTCAAAAATGTAGCTGCAATGGCTCAATCAGCCATCCACTGTTTTCTCATCAGCCAATGGCAATAAGCTGCCCATGCACTTACATCGTGTTTGGCGTTTTGTAGATCCTCTCTACACTGATGATGTTTGGCTGACCTCGACCGTCAGTGTTTGGGCCTGATGGTTTTGAACAGCAACAATAGGGGCAACATACATGGTCAAGGCCCCGGAGAATCAATGCCTCCCGGTCATAAACTTCCATTTTGCTCCTCAGATATGCGGATTCTTTTCGAGCAAGAGCCTCTTTGGTCGTGTCAGCAGCAGTGAGACTCTCACTTGCTTTGCGTAGAACCTTGATACGTTCCCGAATGCCTTTCAAATCAACGATCTTACACGCAACCTGTCGTTTCTGTTTCTGGTCGAACGCAACATGAACAGAACCGTATCCACCAACGCCGATGCATCGATGAGAAATGACGAAATCATTTTGGAAAATCTATCAGAGATGGTCAGTCCGATAATGTGATCGTAACAATATCAGCGGGTGGAAGTGATATGGTCATATACCGTGGTCTCCTTCTTGACTACTTCGCTCAGCCCAGCAACTTCCTCCTCATCTTTGCTCTCATACGTCAAGCTGAGTCCATTTGCTAGTGTCAAGACATCGCCAGTGCTCAGCAGTACACTTCCGCAGCGGCATCCCATGCGCTGCCCATTCCACCATGATCCGTTCGTAGAGATGTCTTCCGCGTAGACAAGAGGGTTAATTCCTTCGCCGCCAACCTCAGAGGTCTCTGCTGTGTCGAAGACGACAGAGTAAATGCGAATGTGTCTGTTTGAGATCTGAGGGTCATCAATTGTGAAACCACTATTTATCCTCGGGCAGTCAGTGTGATATCTTGCACACGCATGCATGTGTGCATACAGAATGACGAGACGCGACTTACCAGACCCTATGGTCTCGACCAATGATCAACTCTTTGCTAGTGAATACTGGGATGACTTGAAGGGTATGTTAGCCACGAGACTCTCGTTAGATAGATTCTAATCATGTATGTATACTTTGACTATCGCCATTAGCAGCATTGTCTAACTTCAATATGCCAATAACATCAGGGAGGTTGAACTCGGCTGGCCTCATCCACGCGCGGGGAGGGGTCTCATATGAGCTTTCGTGAGAAGACGATGAATACATCTTGTATAGTTTCGAAGGTATATACCCGTTAATATCATTCATGAAGCCTTGCCATCAATGATTTAGTTGAAATAAAGAGGAACGCGATGGGGTGAGGTTGAGGTTGAGGTTTGATACCCCTGACCCCTGACTACACCCCCATATATCAATATACGTATATACAGTACAGCACGCACATACATGACCATCACAATGCCTTATTCCATGGTAATGCAGATCTTTGAGAAGTGCTTGGACGCCATCATATACCTATACGCATTCCTGGCTTCTTCGAATTGAAAGACCTTTTCGTCAATAATAGGCTTGATCCCCTTTTCCTGCACAAATTGATTCATCTCCATGAATTGGTCCCTTGTCCCCAGTATCACACCTCTCGCAGTACAGCTATGTGTTAAGCACTCTAGAAGGGTCAAGTGTCCTATGTCTGTCGACTCTCCCAGAAGCCCTGTCACAGAAATGACTCCTTCGGGGCGTATGGCTTGGAGAGACTGTTTGAGGGTAGCCAGTCCGCCGACATCGACAATGACATGCATACCTTTCCCGTCAGAAGTTAGCTTCTTCGCTGTAGTGCCCCAATTGAGGTCCGTCCTATAGTTGAGCACATGATGTGCACCTAATTGACGAAGCCGTTGTGCCTTTGCCTCACTACTCGTTGTTGCGATCACCGTTGCACCGACAGCGAGGGCAAACTGCGAGAGATGTTAGACGATTTGAAATCCAACCTTCAGACTGATACAATGTGCGCTCACCTGCAATGCAAAGATAGAGACACCTCCTGTCCCCTGCACGAGTACATAGTCCCCCTCTTTGATTCCTTTGACTCCTCGCAGACCAAATAGCGCATTCCACGCTGTCAACCCCGCACAGGTCAAGGTACTCGCCTCGACGAATGTTAGATTGTCGGGCATCTTGACCAATGCTGACTCGTGGAAGATAGCATACGTGCAAAGCGTTCCGTCACAGCCATGGCCCAAGCCCTCCATGATGTCTGGCATTGTGCTTGGCTCGGACGGTGGTTTGTTTGGGACTAGATGTGTGCATACTTTGTCGCCGGGTCTGAAGGACGAGACCTTGGATCCTGTGGTGTAAACGGTACCTGCACCATCAGACAGTGGAATTACAGGTGATGAAAGAGATAAAGAGTGTAAACCCTATCAGCATTGTAAAGACTGTCAGAGATTGCGCTTTTATCCTGTAGTCATCTGCTAACCTCTGCGATAGCAACATCGCGGTGATTCAGTGATGCTGCGTTCAATTTGATCAGGACATCGTGCTCGCCCAATTCAGACAAGGTGCGGTCAACCCTTGTGAAGCTGTTAGGGCCATTCTGGCCTTGCAATACCCAAGCAATGGTCTGCATGATTGGAGACTATACTGTGAAGAATACCGAGATGATGAGGTTGAAAAACGAAGGAGGGGCAAATGAAGCTCACGGGGAATTAAGTTGAAGTATCCGTCTCTATCCTTGGCAGCAAAGGTAGGGAACAGCCTCGAACAGGAAGTGATGAGAACAGATTCCATGGCAAGACTGTGAACATGCTGGGGAACTATACATACACTAAGCTCAAATTATAATGAGCGTTTCTCTTTCATGTGTCGAGAAGCCTTTGCTTTAGCATTGGTCAAAGCTGTCAGGTAGACCGTTCCACAATAATCATCGAACCCTTCTGCCTTGGCAAAGCAGTCAGTACCCCTGAACATCTTTCTTATATCTTCGTTCAATCCCCTCTCTAGCAAGTGCATTTTCATGGTTTCAGAGAGTTTTTGCCCTTCATCTCCTGAGTCTCGTAAGGCCTCATTGAACTCCCAGATATACTCCCTGACTGATCGATGGTCTTGCCGTATTGTCTGTAATCGTTCATAGGCTGCTTTCTGCAAGATTCTCTCTCGGTTGAATGTCCAGCAAAGTTCGCGAAGAAACTCATTCCAGTCAAGCTCTTCGTCTCTATCTAGCCTCTCACGTATCCAGGGGCTCATCTTCTCAGCTGCTTCCGCAGTCAAGCGATTGAATGCATAAATCACCCACTCATGCTGACCCCCGATCGCGTCACCGTCCACATCCATCTTCGCCAATAAATTCGTTTCAAATTGGTAATATGTAGCAGCTCTTCCATCGTATTTGTCAATGTGAGGTATCTTCGAGAGCGGCAGCTGATGTTGATGCTGTTGGTGCTCAAAAGACTGGCGAAGAAAAGCCATTTCAGTAGTCATCTCATTCAACTGGGAGCGGATATCGTCCATCTCGCTCGATGCAGTAGAGGAGTCATCGAGGAATATCATTTTCTTGAAAAATTGAGTGATTCTCCCCATGGAGGCTCCTGTTCAGTGATTTGGTATCTCATGCATTGATTGGGTTATCCCACTGTATGCCCATCCAGGGGGCTTGCGCGATGTAAGTTCAGGAGTAAATCGAGATGTCCAACGTTGACCAGCAGCAACCAGATCAGATAAATTGAATTAGAGACTCGAGATACATCACATAGTATTTGCTAATCATATCTCGACAATTTTCTTCCCAATTGATTTATGTTCTGGTATAGTATTGTCCGTTCATACTGGTTTTTGAGGTCGCGTTGCGCTGTACTGTGTATGCATAGTGTCGTCCACAGTCACTGTAGCGCTCCACCGCCCATATAATTTTATACCGTACGGATACTCCGCCACTTCAACGTTACACAAGACGACGACGACAACAACAACAACAGCAACAAGAACATAATCAATGACAGCCATGGCCGATCCAATTCAGGACTCAGCAGCTGTCTTAGCTGCAGACACAATAGAGCTCCTCGAATCCCGCCTTAAGCGTCTCGAGTATCTTCTGACTGGCGACGTTAGCTGGAATGGCGAGGCGAGGGGCATATCTCATCCGAACAACGCCAACGAGACAGTCTCAGCGAGATTGGAGAATGTTGAGAACGAAATATTCAAGTTGATGGCCAAAGTGCCTGCTGTGAGGGAGATATTGACATTATGTATGCAAGGCATATGGCCTCTTATCATCATATATATCACATATTCATATACATTATACTAATTGCAATGGCCATAGACACACGCTTCCCTGACCTCTTCCAAACAACGCCTCCCACACAATTGCCTGCCACACCGGATGAACAAACTATTATATCAATCATATTCTCCTATGCGACTGCATTTCCTGAGACCGCATCCCGCTTGACGTCTCTCAAGGACCTTCCTATCCCGCCTGCTTCAGACTCAGCTGCTTTGGCGAGCCTGCAACCTCGGCTTGACAAGCTTGCTGCGGAACAGGCAGAACAAACACGAGAAATCGCCGAGCTCCGAACAAGGACAGCGCTGCTGATGCAGCGGTGGCTCGAGGTTGGAGTTGTCGGGGGTAGTGAAGTCTGGAGTGAATGGGAAGAGAGAATTGAGGCTGCAGAGAGGAAGATAAGGCAGTGGGAAGTGCAAGCTCAGAAAGCTGCCGAGGAGATATGAACGACAAACTGTCGCAGCACTTGAAAGCGAAGAAACAATCGTTCGAGGCCGACCTTACGAGGAGTTGTCCGTCATGCAATTAAAAAAAAAAAAAAAAAAAAAAACATCGATGAACCGCCCTCAACTTTTCTTCCCAAGGAAATTCGCCATGAAGTTTCTACTCCCGCGCTTTTCCTCCTCTTCCCCCTTCTGACGCCAGTTTTTGCTCATCGACATGAACACCGACTTCTTCTTTATCGCACGCGTCCGCACTCCATACCGTATCCGATACGACACCATCTGCAGCCTCTCCTTCGCCTCCATCCGTTTGAAATGCGATGCTCCACTGTCTTGAATGTTTGAATGCACGCGATCGATAGCCGCAACCAACCTATCTATCATCTCGTTGAAGTTTTCTTCGTCCTCCCGCGTGGTGAACGGATCGCTGGTGCTTCGTGCACTGTCAATTGAGATATTGAGAATGTTCGCAAGGGCGGCAAGTTCATAGTAATCGATCGGAGCGTTGGTGTCCGTTGAGGAGGAGGTGTTAGAAGACGGTGGTTCGTCAGACTGTTGGTACTTGTGCCGCGCCACGTCGAAACGTTTGTCGCGTGCTAGGAAAGCGATTGTATCGGGAATATTGAAGAGATCATCGAATGGCTTGTCGATGTATGCCAGATCGTTATAGAGGAACATGCATGCAAGTCGGCATCGAAAGCGCGCTGCGCGTCTGTCGAGTGCCGGCATGCATTTCAGCATCTGGGATTGGAATTCTGGGTATGGGACGGTGGTGAATAGCCAAGATGAGATGGCGTGAAGCTGTGAGAGGTCACATTCGTCAGTAGGGCGAGGTAAGACAGCAGATTGGGAGACCTAAGCGCTCACATCTATGTCTGTGCAATGTTTTATCAGCGCTGCAATCGCTCGTCGGGTCTGGTTATATACAGTCGTAAGACCCATGATATTTTCATCCGCAGCAAGACGAAGAACTAGCTTCAAAGCATGCACGCGTGTCTCAGCAGTCAATCTAGACAATCAATCTAATCATCAGTAACTCTGTGCCAGACTTGGACGACAATCTGCTTTACCTATCTGCAATTCCATCCAGCACGGTCAACACCGAATTGAGATGCTTGCAATCGCGGTCATGATAGTCTGCAATTATTATCAGCATGGTATAGCCAAAATCAAAGATACACATTGGCATACCCTGTGGTACCATATCCTCGCTCGTCAACGTCTCAGAAACGTTCACGGCGGTTGATTTTGCGCCCAGTTTCTTAAACAGTATGTCGATAGTAGAAGGCGTAATTACTCTTGAAACGCGATTGGCATGTGCCCTCTTCATAAGACATCAGCAACAGTAAGCATAAGTGAAACAAACGTCTGGATCCGTACCTGTAGCATAACACAATACGTATCTCTCATGAGATTTCGTGTTTCGGATGTGACTAAATTGACAATCAGATAAATACTCAATGTTGAGGCGATGGATTTGAATAAGCCTACCTGATTCCAAGAGCCATAGCAGTATCTGATCCGGCAGATGATTGCTTTGTCTTGCAACGCAGTCACCTAAGAACCCTGAAAGTATAGCTCTATCCCGTGAGGTTTGATCTATAGCAAAACCATACTCAAATCAGCAATTGTATCCTTACTGTCACCCAGATCAAATTAGTAATTTTGGCATCTCACCTTTTAGGCATTTATGTAACGCTTTATCCTGGATATCAGGAAGTTCAGGGGCGCCGGCAGCTGTCTCCTGAGTCTTCGGGTCAAAGAAGAGCCAGGTCTTCCCCTGATCAAACACTTCTGTCCTATCAATGGCACGGCTTAACCTTTCAGCCTTCCATGCTTTTTCTTCGCTCTCTTCATCATTGTCGAGGACGTTTGATATTATCTCCTCTGTAAGTCTTCGTTTGTGATCAATCCCTGGACGTCTCCTGTCACTGCTGCTAGCATCGTTGTCCCCTGCTGACTGATCAACAGCGGTGTCATTATTGATTATGTAGTTATTATCTTTGTCGAGTGTGTATCGTGATATTGAAGCGTTAGCTTTGGCAACTTTATCGATAAGTTCCCTGTCGCGTTCTGAATCTCGCAAAAGCTGGTCTAGTGTATCTGTGAACAGCACATTCTCGGTAGTCGTTGAGAAAGTGACTTTTTTGGTGGTCGCTGCTTTTTGTGTTTTAGCGGGTGTAGTTTCACCATCAGTTTTCTTGATAATGTCGTTTTGCTTAGTCGATGATCTCAATACCCGGGTGAAAATAGCATTTGGATCCTCAAGATCACTGTCGCTATCGTCATCGTTCGCTAAATCAACTTCACTCTCATCCACAGCAGTACCGTTGGAGACGCCCTCATCATCATCACTTTCCGGATCCGAATTCGTCACCACGAGCTCCCCATTTCGTAATGTCCTCGTCGATGCCGAAAAGCTATTTGAAAACGACATGGTATGATTTCGCATGGGACTGAGAGTTGCTGCCAATTTGTCTGCCCTCGCTCTATTCAGACCTGGAGACGCAGCGAAAGCAGGCCGCTTGTTGAAGAAGGGGTGTACACTCTTTTGCCTTTTCTTCGTGCGGCGCATCAATTCCCGAATTTCCTCGTCACTCTCATCCGTCAATCCACTGTCGTCGTCGCTGCTCAAGGTAATTATCTCACTCGCTTTTCTTTTAGCACTCTCTGAGGCGTGTAGTTTGACAGGAGATTGGAAAGGTGGTGGCGTAGAAGCATGCTGAGGCAGATCACTCAATGCAGAGACATATGCCTCGTCTTCCGAGTCCGAGTTGAGGTCGCTGAAGTCTGAAAGCGAGGAGAGGTCAAGATCAAAGTCGAGACTGTCGTGACTGGGTTTGCTTCCAGATGTTGATCGAGCTGGCAAAGATTTTGGTTTTGTAGGTGTCATTTCCTGTGTGCGGTCCCCTGCCACTGGGGATATTGCCAATGCCCCTGTCATTGTCCCTGTCGTCGTCGCCGTCGTTGCTGTTTGCGGTGCTTGTTGCGGCGTGCCACCCGAGTGCGTTGGTGGTGACACCAGTGAGGGAGATTCCATCACAACTGGTACAAAGAGCGATTGACGCTGCCAGGGACCTTTCCCAATAATATTTCTAGTGTGATGGCAGTGACAAGCTGTTTTGATAACATATCAAGACCAATGGCAGCGCAGTCCTTCTCGCAATCAATTGAGATTACTTTCAATGCGCCGCGACACGTCTGAGATGTAGGAAACGTAACGCGTGCAACTTTAAAAAACCAATTAATTAAGGATTCTCAGACGCGATTTCCAGAGTTGATCAGATTAGATTAGATTAGATCGAAACTCGAATTAACCTGTCAATTGACCTCATTGAAAGCCAGAATGATATCAAGGGGAAGAAGGGGGCACTGGCATGGAAAAAGAAACCTCTATGATGATATGGTATGATATGATATGATATGATACAGTACTATGACATGAATTGCTAGGCATTGCCCGAGTTCATGCCTCCTTATCTCTCTCCAGCCAGGACGAGAACTTCTCCAGTCTCTCTTCCTCATCGTCATCTTCATTGCCAACTTCCCATCCTTCTCCTAGATCATCCACGTCTACCTGCTTCTTCCCGCTCTTTTTGAACTTCACTTCTCCTTCAGGGATATACGCCTCTACTCGCGTGCCTCCAAAGTACCGTCCGTTCATTGCCTGTTGAGTATAAGTTAGCATCTGCCTGGTAACAAGAAGAGAGAGAAAACCGGGTGAGCTGAGCGACAGATAGATAGACGTACACTGACACACATCCTCGCCGCCTCTGGGGTTGAGAACCGAACCATCACAACGCCGTCTTTCTCCTTATCGTAGAGCACAACGTTTGTGACGTTTCCAATCTTGTTACACTCGTCGCGGATATCTTCCTTGATATCGAGTATCGCTCCTGGATCTTCTTCGATCTCTTCCAAAGTAAACATGTACTTCAATATAACGACCTTGTTCCATCTCGAGGATTGTGGTTTTGTTTGTATGGTCTGGGGATCATCATCGTCCCAGTCAGCCAGTTTGCTGCACGCCATCTCATTAGTATCAAGGACATAAAAGGAGAGACGAGAAAATCGAGAAGGGGGCGAACACGTACTTCCGCATTAGCTGCGTCTTTCTCTGTATTTTCCTCTTGTTCCAATCATCTTTTCCCTTCCCCTTATCACCGCCTCCCTGTTTCTGCTTATTCCCATCATCGTCACCATCATCCTTCTGTACTTTATAACTCAAATCCGCAGGCTGCACCTTCATCCTGCCCAGCCCTTTCTTCTCATCTCCAAACCGAAATTCCGTATCATCCAACATCTGCACCGCAAGCTCCACGCTCTCAGGCCTGAAATATATAACCAATGCATCACCTTTAAACTGGCCCATATCATCCTCATACATCTTGATCCGAGGAGTCCCCGCATTCTGATCAATTCCCTCGGCAATAACACCACACTTGGAGAACATGCTCTCCAACTCTTCGAACGTTGCGTCGGGAGGTAAATTCGAGATGTAAACCGCAGTATTAACCCTCTGCTTTTTCTTCCCTTTCCCACCCTTCGTGGCTTCAGTACCATCCCCTTGCTTCCTCTTCCGTTTCTGCTGCTTGATACTCTCAACAACATCAGCATTCTCATCCACACCCTCGACACGGTAGGCCTGACGCTGCTGCTCGAGCAGTTCCTCGTCGATATACAAGCTCCATCGGCGCAGTGCTTCGTCCCAGACGTACTCCGATCCGTCACCTGCCTCGAGGATCCATTTGCCGTCGAGTTTGGAGTAGGAGACGCGGTAGTCTTGATCGAATTCCGAAGGGGATTTGGGGAAGGTTGAGAGGAGGGAGTCGGCTGGTGCGGTTGTGTATGTGGAGGCTGAAGGGGATGCTAGAGCTGGTGATTCGGTGGGAGGGTCAGGACGGGCTTCTTTGAGACCTGCGCCGCGTGAAGGGGGTTGTTTTGGTTGTTTTGGCTGTTGTTGTTGTTGTTGATCTGGCGGTGGTGGTGACATTGTTGAATTTCTCTTATGTTTATGCCTTTTTTTCCTTGGTTTTGCTGTTTCGTCGCTGGACCTCGAATGAGTATGCGCAGAACAGTAGCGTGGATATGGCTCAAATTCAGCTCTCTCCTTACTTGGAAAAGATCAGACAATCGCAGTTTATGTTTGAATTATGATCTTGCAAGAAGATGAAAGCGAAGAAGCGAAGTACGAAGGATGAAGCAAGCTTACTACGTACAGTATATATACCGTATGTATTTCCTTCAGGTGTGTCACTGCAAGCTCCGCATTCTCCGCCTTACTGTGATTACGCCAAACAAATAAGCATCATCGCCTATTCAGCCTAGAATCCTCTACACTCCAACACATACAGTAGGGTCGGAGAAGTGTTGGATACCCCCTCTCCACCAAATTACTATGGGAAAAATGGTCCTTCCACTTCAACAACAGATTGCAGAGCAACCACTGGAGATATCCTTGAGAGAGCTTAATTAACAGTGAAGCAGACACTTGAGAGCAGAATAAAAAAAAGAGGAAGAAGATTGAACATATCCCCATTGCTTGGTGTGCCTTTGATTCTGGTGGAATTTCACCAATTCTCAGTGCAAAAATCACGTGTGCCTGCAAAATCCCCCTATTTCAAGGATTCAAGGAGCTCTTTTGAT
>AZGZ01000003.1:466182-484748 GCA_001636715.1 Ascosphaera apis ARSEF 7405 | reverse complement strand
AAAGAAAAAAAATATATCATCATAACATCGAGAACCGAAGGATCAAAACAGAGCGACAAAAAGAATCAAGAGGAAGAGAAGTTGATTCGCTGATATTGGATAAAGACTACATCCTCCAGTCTACTAGATCACTGCTGCACGTCTCTGTTTTGCGGCCAATTGAACGTTTACCGATCGCCACAGGGCAATCTTCTTCACCGAAGCCTTCCGAGCAATCTACTTCTATTATCTGAGGGTTCACGCTCTTCGTTTACCGAATCAACTATATTCAAAGGATACGCGCAAATAGTTCCTTCACAATGGGCGCTGGTGGTTCAAAGCAGCAAGGGTCAGGCCCGGCAAAGCACATCTTCTCTAGGTGCGTCGTCTCTATTCTTCGTGGCTGGTTCTTGCTTGTTCGGCACTGTTCAGAATGCGTGGAGCTTCTACCGGCGCATGGTTCATGGAGTGTTCAAGAGTTGAGAGGTTGAGCTGGTTTACAGTAGCTTAACAGGAAAGCGGTGATGTTGGGGCCTTATGATAATGAAGTTGGACTTGACGGCTGACTTACGACTTGCGATACTCGCTACAGCGAGACACCCTTCCAATTCTCACAAGACTTCGTTCAACAGCTCCAATCGAGCTCGGAGGTATGGAGCACCTCATCCATGATAAGAAATCGCACCCCAGGCCGTCTCAGAACGCTAAAGTTATAACCGTCTACGCACATGAATTTGCATTTTTACAGACAGATGCTTCCCGCGCACAATCTCTAGAACTTCACATCCAAAACCGAGTAGCTCAAGAGCTCGAACGCATCCAGAAGCGCGAGGCGCAGACCCTCGCAGACCTCGAGAAGAGGTTGGGCGATCTCAACTCGCCTGCTGAAGTCGAGGAAACACCCAAAGAAGTCATCGTCCTTCCAGAACTCACTCTTGAATCTCCCCGCATTCCCTTCGCGGGCCCCGGCAACTTCAGAGAACTCGAGGCACTTGCGGCCAACGGCGCTCCCGCCGTAGAGACAAATGCTGCTAATGCCACGACGCCTTACCGAAGCCATACCAGCCAGAGCCTATCACAGCAGATCACAGACTTAAAGATGAAATTGGCTGCACGGCCCGGTGCGCGGGAACTTGACCCCGCGGTTCAGGAGTCCCGCAGAGAGCTGGTGAACTGCTTGAAGACCAACGACAAGAGGCCGTTGTTGTGCTGGGAGCAGGTTGAGGAGTTTAAGCAGCAGGTCGGCCGGTTACAGCAGCAGTGGGTCGATAAGGTCATTGCCTAAGTGCTGTCTGCCAGGAAGTAAGAGGGTGGAATTATATGCTGTTCATTCCGCAATACGCATAGTACATATATAGATGACGACTCGATTGTTGATCATGATGGGTTTTACAGCATATGTTCCATGAGGAGGAGGCAGGGGGCAAGTGGAAGATCAAGATCAACATGGGCCCTGTTCTACGTGTATAGATAAATTCAGCGATTATTTCAGTTTTTTTAGCATATTTTACTGTATCTCAGTCCCAACACCACTCCCGTTCGTTCTCCCCCTCACATATGTATGCATCACGGCCATGACTCCATCCACGTTTGATATCAAACTTAACCAGCTGGTTTCAATGACACAGTTTATTCTGTAATAGTATGCGAGACACTCTCCATCGCCGAGAAACTGACTGACCCGCGGGTTGGCTCTCTCTATACATATCAAGCAGAGTGGACTGCCGACTCCATGTGGGTACGATATCTGTGACTCAACGAGTGACTCAAGCGTCAAAACTAATCATATCAACTCCAACAGGCCGAGCTTATCACTTCATTACGTCGTTGGAAAAGCAAGCAAGAGAATTGCATCGTCGCATTCATTTGCCATTACATGACGGAGTGCTTGACAGCCAGACAGCCGATCATTTTCAGCATAGGCCCAGAGTTTATCGTTCTCTGCCTCTCGTTTATTTATCTTTCCGATTGACCCGTTTGGACGCAAAAGAAAAAAAAAAGGGCTCTTGGTCGCCATGTCATTCTTCATTCGCTCTTCTTCTGCTTCTTCTTTGCGCTGCTTCTCAGCGAAATCCTTCTCTTCTCCATCTGCATCGTCGCACCTCAGGACTGGAATCATCTTCAAGTCGCCCCTATCCACCATGTCGCAATCACCTCGTCATCTTCTATCCATCAACGACCTCACACCAACAGAGCTTGCGACATTGGTTCGCAATGCCTACTCTCACAAGCAGGCCATCAAGGCTGGCAAGACTCCCGCCCAATTGCAGGGCTCGTTGGCCGGCAAGACCGTTGCAATGATGTTCAGCAAGAGGAGTACCCGCACCCGTATCTCCACGGAGGGTGCCGTCACCACCATGGGCGGCCATGCTATGTTCTTGGGCAAGGAGGACATCCAATTGGGCGTGAACGAGTCCGTTTATGACTCCTCCGTCGTTATCTCGTCAATGACCTCGTGCATGGTTGCGCGCGTTGCGAAGCACAGTGACGTTTCGGAATTGGCCAAGCATTCTAGCGTCCCCGTTATCAACGCTCTATGCGATACCTACCACCCTCTTCAGATCATTGCTGACTACTTGACGATACACGAGAATTTCGGCAAGCCTGGCGCTGAGGTCACTGACCCTTCGAGCTTGGGATTGGAGGGATTGAAGATTGCTTGGGTTGGTGATGCGAACAACGTTCTTTTCGATCTTGCATTGGGATCGGTTAAACTCGGTGTTGATGTTGCGGTTGCTACCCCTAAAGGATTTGAGATCCCCGAATTTATCAGCAAGGAGCTTGCTGAGGCTGCTGAGGGTGTCAAGAGACCCGGAAAGATCACATCTACATACGTTCCTGAAGAAGCTGTCAAGGACGCAGATATTCTCGTCACTGATACATGGGTGTCTATGGGCCAGGAGTCCGACAAAGTCGCCAGACTAAAGGCCTTCGAAGGTTTCCAAATCACCAATGACCTTGCTAAGCGTGGTGGTGCTAAGGAGGGGTGGAAGTTCATGCACTGCTTGCCTAGACATCCTGAGGAGGTTGCCGACGAGGTGTTCTATAGCGATAGGTCATTGGTCTTCCCCGAAGCCGAGAACCGGTTGTGGGCTGCTATCTCGGCTCTTGAGGGATTCGTTGTTAACAAGGGCAACATTGCTTGAAATTGCCTGCCTTGACTTGACAAAGAGAAAAAAGACAACGATGATGATATGATAATATGAAAGAATGTATAATAGGCATCTCAATCTTCACGTTAAAAGAAAATTGGACATTTCAAAATTTATGCATTAGTCTATAAGCATTGAGGGTATCGTATATTTTCATGTTCGTCTAAACTTTTGATTCCCCATCGGCATATCTTAGACAACTTCCCACAGACCAAATCTGCCTGCATTGTCACCGGCATTTCTCACAATACACAGCCTCTTAAACATCGCTTTTGCCATACCTGGCACTGATCCTGCAGACACCAGCGTTTCGTCCTTCTCAGCTGCGCCGTCAAGTAATCTGTTAACGTACAGACACCCAACACCAGTACCCTGACCAATCCTGAGATTATAATTCCCCGTCGTGACAAATCCAATCAGATCGGCCTCTTCCGGCATAGGCAGATGTATAGCACCCGCGCTTATGTTATCCAGGTCATCGGGGTTGCCCCCAGTAAGCTCATTAGAGTTTGTACCCCTGGATCTTGACTTTCTCGTCGAGAGGAGAGTATATTGATCGCGAAGAGTCTGCATCCAGCATTCGCGTAGAGCCGGATCGGTAGTAGGAAGACGATAGATGCGAGCACAGGCAGATGGAGAGCCGCGATTAGTGAGCATCAAGATGCGAACGGTTGCGAGGGAATTGCTTGGAATGATGGGCGGGTCCGTTATCGTGCTCTTTCCTTTGAAAGGTAGTGAGAGATATTGCGATAGGATTGACGAAGCGAGGGACGGTGTTAGATGGTGAATATCAAGAGGGAGTTGTATATGCTGGGAGTCGTCAGATTCTGCTGCGCGCTTCTCCCCAGAACCAGCGCTTTCGCTATCGGCAGTAGCCATTTCAACGTCATTATCGTCTTCCTTCTCGCTCTGCAGAGACTCCCCATATATAAGCCTTCGCCAATCACAACTCCAACCATTTCCAATCTCCCCTTTCCTGCTTTGACCCCCAACTTTGCCTTCCCAAGCACCATGACCTCTTCCAACAGTCCCAAGGTCCAAACTATCAAACTCCATCCTCCTACCCTTGGGCCGCTTTTCCCATTGCCATTTTCTCTCCGCGTCTTCCTTCAATCCCCACTCCCATCCTGCCTTGGTGCCTGGGAAGTCACCGGGGAACCAAGCAGTGCCAGTCTCAAACGCTATCTGCCGTTGCTGGTTCAGGCCTGCGAAGGCAGGCGTGTTGCCTGTGGATAAAGGGTATGAAACTAGATAATTAAAGATGGCGGGTATGAAGCGCCAGGGTACAAGAACAGTGTATGTTCCTGTATCTGCTGATGATGCCGAAGTTGATGTGGTAGGGGTAGAGCAGGAAGGTGATGTTGAAGGCGGAGATCTCGAGACGAGAATCAAGATCGGGATATGTGGATCAGTTTGTCGCGGCTCTGGGTATTTACCAGGCCCAGCTTGTGCTTGTCGTCTGTTGATTGCCTTTTGGCTGGGTATTGTTCTTTGTGCAGCAAGTCGTTTGGTCCTATCGAACAGATCTCCTGGTCTTGGGTTGGAGTCTGAGGGCCAGGATGCGAGTAGTCGTGTCAATTCTTCCGTTTCTGTTTCTGTTGGTTGTGCGGGTTTCTTGGTAGACTTCTTTGGGGGAAAACGTAATCTAGGATCGGAGATGTTGAACCCTAGGACTACATTTTGTGGTAGAGATGCCGGGTTTGTGAGTGCGGGAGATAGTCTGCTCCATGTAGATTCAGGGGACGGTTCATTTCCAACTTCAACCGGTTTGAGAGCACTAAGCAGAGCTTCAGTTGCCCCGGGCCCCATGATATCAATGCTGCCGATTTCGAAGCGAAGATCTTGTAGAGTAACTTGTGGCTTCTGTGCTTGACATAGTGGGAGCAGCTGAATCCATAGTTGAAGAAAAGCAGACGGATGGACGCGAATGAATAGTTTTCGAAATGGTGGTCGTAGATTGTTTGCGTTTGAAGGGAGATCTGGAGAAGCATCCGTCATTTCGACATCTTCCTCTTTCGCCTGCTTCTCCTCCGCACACCAAACAATAGTCGCTGGAGCAATAGGCTGCTGTGGCTGTTTATCATCGCCCTGCCTTCTTTCAAACACCCATCCAGACCAACTCCTTGTCCCATTCTTCCATTTCCTCCCAATAGCTCCCTTTGTACTTTTCCCGTCAACCCCTATCTCCCTTAACACCTGATCAATTCCATCTGCCGAGCCCTCCACGCCAATTGTGTTGAAATAGCTTGAATCCCATACCACCGCTCCCCTCATACCACTAGATCTATGTATACTCCTGTAGCATTTCACCGTGGGGGCCAGTGGCACAGCAAATCTCCATAGTGCACCATCAACACCACCAGTACAGAATTTGTTTCCTGGATTCGATACGCCATTCTTTGAAGAGCGTATGACTTTACCCAGCCGTCGATGAGACCATTTGGTATTGCTCGTCATATGTGCTCGTTTTGCGTGCCATATATGTGTAGGCAGCCATGTCTTATCACGCTGTCGTTTGGCATAGCGCACCATTGAGGAGGAGAGAGGTGGCGGACGCGCGAGTTGGTTTTTCTTGAGTTTTGGCACACGCGGTGCTATTTCGAAGTATTCCGGTGGTGCTAGGCCAACGGAGGTAGCTTCACGAGTTGTGAGATCATCGATAGGCTTGTCTGCTTTGCGCCTTCGAGCTTTGTAGCGGACATTTCGCCATCTGAGTCGTCGAGCGGTATCTACTCGTATATGTTGAAGACGAGTCCTTGCCCTCTTCTTCGGTCTTGTAGGTGTGTTATCTTCATCCATCTGCTTCTGGTGTCAGCATTCAATTCCATGATATCACTTCGCAATGTGAAATAACACGAGATTGTTCTCGCACCTCCCGTCTAGCTCTCTTTCTGAGCTGTTTAGGAACCCTCTTCACGTCATGGCTGGCTGTGCGCCGCCTGAGCTCGCGAGGCACTTTCTGAAACGCGCGCTGACTGTTGACATGTTTTGAAGAGATGATACCCTTTTCCAAAGAGCGAATCTCGAATGCGCGAGCTGCTAGATACGCAGAGACGTCTAGTTCGCCTGTCTTCGAGAGGGCCTTGTCGCTGGACTGGAAGGCGAGGGTGCGGGCGTTGAAGGACTTGACGCGGCGGTTAGTCTGGTTACCGTGCTGCCCTTGAACTGGAGGAGCCATGCTGATGGATTTGGGGTTCCTTGACTCAGTCAATTGGAGTCGCCGCCCTTGCCATCTATCTATCTCGTTGTTTAGTGATATTGATATTGATATTGATAGCTCTTGACAACTGATAACTGATGTTTTCAAACCTCCGCGGAGTTCAAGTTGAATCCTTATCGCGCATCAACAATTTCTCCGGCGCGACTCTTCAATCAATCGTCAATCGTTGAGTGAAACATCCACATCATCATCATCATCATCATCATCGTGAATCATCATCATCATCATTCATACCCCTATTCACACTCTTCAATCAATCATCTCAATACTATTGACGCATCTGTCGCATTGGCGTTTACTTTTTGTTCTTTTTTTTTTCCTGCAGCCCGCTGAATACATACTTTGTTCTTACTGAATTGCGCCCGCTGCTCTCTCTAAACCCCTTGTTTACATCTGCGGTCGCGAAAGCTATTCAGATATACGCCAGCGCATCTCAGATAGACATAACGTTACTGCGCATAGCGTCGCCTCAAGTAACGAAATTTCGCTGTTATTGATTGCTACGAATCTACAGCGGTCTCTCTTGAATCGCGCCGTTTAAAGTCATACACACACACACACACACACACACACACACCATGATGGACGACATCGACTACTCGCGACGGAACCCGCGACCACGCATGCTGCTCGATAAGGAGAAGGCTGCACTAAAGGAGTTTGGTGATCAGATCCATTACTCAAATAGGTGGGTATCTTCGTCGCCCTATACATAAATACCTTACAACTGGTCGAGCTCTCAGCCGCTAAGAATCATTCTCAGATACTCCGACTCCGAATATGAATATAGACACGTCCAACTACCCAAGAACATGCTTAAGGCTATTCCCGAGGATTACTTTGACCACAGCAAAGGCACGCTAAAGTTGTTGTGGGAAGAGGAATGGAGAGGTTTGGGAATCACACAGGTAAGCACTGCCACTACCACTTCTATGCTTATGCTGTTCTCACCGCAGTCTCGGGCTTACATTTGACATACTGACGATCTTGGACAGAGTCTTGGATGGGAGCACTACGAAGTCCATGAGCCAGAGCCACATATCCTACTCTTCAAAAGACCACTGAATTACAAGCCCCCCGTATGAATGCGGTTGTCAAGCGGGGAAAGAAGGAATGAGGGGGGGAAGTGTGACTAGATGACAGGGGTGTCAGATTGGTCGAGGACATGCAGATGGAACATCGATCTAGGCGAATTTGGGAGTTTGGTTTCCTTTAATATGTTGTTGTTTCTGACTTTTCTTCTTCTTTTTTTCATTTCGTTGATTTTCTATCTTCTTTTCTTCCCTTCTCGTCTATCGTCTGATCTTCTCTATAAACAGTCATCATACATACATATGTTTCTCATTTTATCTTATATTACTCTGATGCGAATATAGCAGTCATTCGATGGAGTTCCTCGCACGCGCAAGTAGAGGCGATACAGAATTGACTTCAACGTCGTTTTTGCTCGCCTTATGCAGCAGACAAATTTACAAACGGACGTTTCACGTCAACGAACTTCTAGAAGACATGGCCACGCCATCTAATACTGTACATATTTAAATGGCCGGTCGGCCGTCGTGTTCGTAAGTTTCAGACCAGCCGGCTGTGTTTATATCACGAACAGGCACAGGAGAATCCAATCAATGGATTAAGTCAAAAGAGAGGAAAAGAGAAATTTGGGAAAAAAGCACGCTCATCTCATTTCTATTTGAAAGCGCACCGGGTATCTAACATGTTTGACATCTCAATCTTTCCTCCGCTTTTCAGAGTCATTATAAAAGCATAGGAGAAAGAGGTCTTTTTAAAAGAAAAATTTACAAAGCCTTCAAGACGCTCTCAGCAGAGCTGACACCGAACTCAGAGCTCTTGGTCTCCTTGCCGACGTAGGTGACCTTGCCGTGGTCGACAACAATGGCCCATCTGCCGGTTCTGTCACCCTCGTTCCAGCCGAGAGACTTAGCGAAGGCAGCACCCTCGTCAGCGAGGAAGAGAACGTCGTCGTTCTTGACACCGTTGGCCTTGCCCCAGCCTGACATGACGTAGGCGTCGTTGCAGGCCTCGAAAGCGACAACGTCAACACCCTTCTCACGGAGAGCGGGGAGAGCCTCAACGAAGCCGGGAAGATGGTTGGCGGAGCAGACGGGAGTGAAGGCACCTGTGAATGGAATATATTAGCATTTGCTGCGGTTGTGATGTGTTGTTTCGAAAGAAAAGGAAAGGGACATTATTGATGCTCACCTGGGATGGAAACTAGGACGACCTTCTTGTCGGCCCACTCCTTGGAGGCGTTGTACTTGATGGGGATACCGCAGACCTTGAAGGTAGAAGCATCATCGGTGTAAGGGATGTAGCTGAGAATGCTGTTAGCGCAAGATGTTCTTGCTCAAAACTTCCTCGACATGGCACTGAAGACTTACGTGAAGGAAACGTTCTCAGGGAACGAGTCGCCAACGTTGAGACCAGACATTGTGATAGAGTGGATTATTTGGTGAGAATTGGAGAGTTGAGAGGAGTTGCGAATTGAGAGATTTAATTCGATTTGGTTTGATTTGAAGTGTTGGAAGATGGTAATAAATAAGAAGAAGAAGAAGAGGAAGAGAACAGGAAACAGGATGTTGATAGATATATATACACAGCACACGGCTTATTTTTTCCCACCACAGACCCCGCTGTCCGCCCACCCGCCATTAAACATCAATATCATCATCAATATCATCATCATCATCATCAGCGCCGAAAACGTCAAACAGGCGCAAAGCCCGTATACCGGTCCTGACAGCCGTAGACGGCTAGCTCTGCGTTTTGCCAGGCTTGCTTTGCTGCCTGCGATCAGTATCATTGCGGATAACACTCAAATTCAATTACACACACGGCCATGACAAATACAAGCCGTAGCAGGCAATCATGACAAACCAGACCAGAGTCTGGACAGTATACTGAAAAACCTTCGAGATCGAGTCATTTCCCCTATGCCTTTTTTTTCCCCTCTGTCCCTGATCCACAAACCGGTCGAATCCGTCAATCATCAGCGTCCATCAGCCAGCCCCAGAAAATCCTCTAGCGAAGCGGAAGACTGGCATTCAGCGGCCGCCCAGTGTTCGGCTTTTTTTTTCTTTACGATAAGACCAGGTTTTTGAAGCCAGTCCCGAATTCAGGGAAGTTCAGGCTTGGTCTTGCGTATATCGTAGCGGCGGTTTATGGTCGACGGTACACGCATTCCCGGCATACTGTCCGTACTGCTCGCTCAATTTCGATCTGATCTGCCTTGTCCTCTGTTTCTGTTTCCCTTCCACGGTGGATCGCACCCGCTCTTTTTCTCTTTTTCTGCTGTTTTTCTTTTTGTTTTTTTCTTTTTACCTTTTTTGAGTCTTCTGCTGAACCGAGTCTCGTCTTGTCCCTCGTCTTGGGTCCTTCAGTCTTGGTGCTGGTCTCCGCAGTCGGAGGGGGCTGTGTACGTCCGTCTTGTCCCTTTTTTGCTTCAGCAGAAGCAACGAAGTGACGAGAATTAACGAGAAGCTTATCGAAGATAGCTACGGTACAGTGCAGTACATAGCGAAGACGGCACTCGGTGATTTGGCAGGCGCAGGCGCAGGCGGCGGCTTGCGGCAACGGCGGAGTGGTGGAATAAGGCGAAAGGGTTGAGGGGAGAGGGGACAGGTGGAGAGAGGGGCATGGTACTCGGTTCCTGTAACTGAGATGGCTGATCAATTAGATCACCGGCTCTCCCTTGTTTTCCAACCACTGCCGAGAAAGAGAGAGAGCTGAGGGCGGCGTTCTGGCCCTGTTTGATGATTAAAGATCATAATCATTTTTATACATCAGGCGTTGAGTGTTTTTCTTTTTTTTGTATCTTGTCTTGACTCGTTCGATTGTTTGCGGTTCTCTCCTCCCATGTGCTTCTTCTGCAGGGTCCTCTCCTTCTTTGACATGGCATCACATCCCTGTCGAGTCATTGCCATGACATGAATTCATGCATAGAAGATTCAAATGGCGTCAGATACGTGTGGGAGTCCTGATTTCGTTGGCCATCCTACTTCTTGATAAATTTCCAGGGTAAATTAAAGTAGAAAGCGTTCATGGTTTCGCAGTGTATATACAATTATCATCCTGGTATTGCAAATGCCCGTATATGTGTATGTCAACAGATTGAATTTTATGAAGAGACGTCCGGAACTCCTGGTTATGTATGATGCCTCCATGAGGTTATTAAGAAGGGAATGTATAATGGTAAAGAAGTAGGTGGTGCAAGATTGCAGTTCCAAGATGGCGATTTGCAAATCCTCGACGTTAGAATCTGTCATGCACACCCGTTAGTTGTCATCACCACATCACTAGGAGAAGTCCCGTGTCTCTCACCTTATTTCATAACTCCCCGCCCTCGTCATATACCTCACCCATTTCACACTACTATAATTACTCTTCTCGAACACCTTCAAGTATCGCACCAACAGCCCGCTACTGGTGAACATCAACAAACTGAAACTCAAATTCAACGGCGGTCGACTCCACGCTTTCTGGTGTGTCATGCTACTCAGGGTCGCTTCTGCCGTCAACACATATTCACTCTGGCCCGCGAACCGGGGAATCTTCCACACGATGTTATTCTGCTCCGGTTCATATTTGGCTCGACCATGCGATGTCCTCTCTGTGATCTTTGCCGTATTCAGGGGCGTGGGGATACGTATGACGACATTTGTAGCAAAGAGTTTAGGGCCGTAATTAGCACGTATAGCAACGCTATACTCAACTTTCGTCGTACCGACTTCTCGAACAATGGGGTGTACTCTGAACGGCAGGTTCACGTTCTCCGTCGCACGGTACCGCATTAGCTCGAACTCCCCGTCTGGTGGGACAAATGAAATGGTGCGATCGGCGTCGAACCGGCCTAGTTGAACGCATTGGTGAAATTGACAGTCTTCGAGGGTGACGCTACCAGCTGCTGCGCGGGTTGCCTTTGCGTTATGACGAGAATATGAGGGAGATCTGTCCTCTTGACCTTCACCGATATGACTGTCAAGAAGTAATCTATCGTTCAATCCAAATTTGCATTCCGGTGTGCCAGATAAGTAGGCGCGCATGACGATCTGACCGTTGACGTCTGCGCGGAGGACGGTGCCCGTTGCTGACATGAGCAGATTGACATCTTCGATAACGTCGACGAAGGCTTCGTTTTTGCGGTATTTTATGCCTGAGCGGCGCCAGGATATAGCTCCTGTTGCTTGCATCGTTATACGGGATGTGTCGATCGGTTGTGATTTCATTAACGAGTTCCCTGTCTTTACGCCTTCGGTCGTGATATACATCTTCAGGGTGTCTGTATCTGTATTTTGCGGATATCCGAAGTCGAGGATTTCTGAAAGGAGAATCGTAAGAGATGAGATTATTTTTCCAGAAGTAGAAACCTGCGTAACTCACCATCCAACAACTCATATATCAGGACGAAGTTGTTCTTCACGGCCTCCTCGTCTAGCTTTCCAAAATAACCCTTCCCCAAATGCACGAAGCGATATAGAAACTCGAAGACCAGCGCCGCATTCACATTGCTCTTCGTCACCGCGACGATGAACAGATTCTCGTGCTTAACATGACTGAATGTCGTGCTCCCTAACGTCAAGATAGGCGAGCGAACTTGAGGGTTCGATATGACCTGGATGCGAAAGACATCTGCGAGACGGGGGCGACAGTCGTTGCGAAAGGCGCGGAAGATGAGGTTCTCGCCTTTCTGATTGAATATCAGGAGGCCGGAGATCATGTTGGATTCAAATATATAGCCGGTCCTGAATGTATTAAAAGCCGTAGATAGTGGTGATGATAGTGATGGCCGTTAAGGGAGCGTGTAGCTGGAAGTCGTATGTATGTCGTATGTCGTATGGTTGAAGGGAGCTTGTCCACCGGGTTGGTTCGCCGCACGGCTTGGCTTGGCTTATCTGGATCCATCATCACCACAATGCGAGCAGTATTGGAATCATAGCTAACAAACGGCAATCAAGCAGACTACGACGAATTTTATGATGGCCAGGATACTCAAAGGATGAAAAAGAAGAAAAGCTATCGATCTCCTTCAGTTCCATGCATGTTTTTCCTCATTGCATTGAATGGTGTCTACCGCTGGTGGTTACAGAAGCTGTTGTTTCTATGACTATGAATTCCCCCTGGATCAGGAGGCATGAAGTCCCTTGAAGACGATAGCGCGTATGACAATTGCTCTGTTCAGACAGCAAGTTTCTTCTCTCCTTGGCTTGGGAACCTATCTTGGAACATGCTACGCCCTTTGAGAGTCAGGGCTCATGGATAATGGAGTTATGTCCTTGTGGAAAGCCACCTTCAATCCTGATGTTAACGATGGACCACAAGAATTTGCGGGATATTGAGGGAGTGATGCCCCTAGATTAGCAGTCCAATTCAATACCTGTCGAGGCTGCGAGTTTTCACGCATTTATTGACCGCTGGTGCCCATCGACAGGCGCATTCAGGTGTCACTGAAGCGCGAGAAGCTCAGCATCCGGTCAATCTATCCCAGGGGTCTGCTATCGAGGACCAGGTCTTCCAGAATCCCACGTGGAGCTCCTTGGCAATGGACATCTGGACGATCCAATTATTGAACGCAGGCTCACATTCCTCACGGTGAAATTCTGCTTCTTACTTCCGTCTCTTCTTTCTGGACGTCACTGCTATGTTGAAATATCTTTTTGCAAACCTGCTGCATCAATATACAGCAAAGATTCAATTTTAAAGCTCTATTTGACTAGCAATGGAACAGCTCGTGGGGAAGTTTCGTGGATATAGGTCGAGGAAGCCTATGATTCCCCCACTTCTGCTTGATAGCACATACAGTGATTTCACTATAAAATGCCGCAGACACCAATTTCCAGTTCATAAGTTTCTCTTTTATTCCAGATCGCCAGTCATCAGGAAGGCCCTCACGGGTGAATTCAGGGTTGGTCATACTTCGATTTTGATTGCAGACATTCCGGTGCAGTCAATTGACCTTATTCAGGAAGCACAGGAAAATGTATTCGCTCTTGATCACTTCAAATCGGATGTTGTTGCCGCCATGATATGCTGGGTGTATACAGGAGAATACAGCATTCCATACGCTGAGGATGATGAGGGTTGCTTTGAAGACGAATACTATCAAATCGAGACACGGCAACACGCGTATTTTCACGCCCAGATGGCCGTCCTGGCCGACTTCCTCGACATGCCGGATCTAATCGAAGATGCATGCTGGGAACTTTTCCATAAACTCAACGATTCTTTTGCGGATATAATTCATTGTTTGGGGCCATATGTGCGCTACTGCTTCGAGAACGGACCCAAGGCCTTACGGGAAAGACTTGTCGACATAGTCCATGAGAACTTGGAACTACTCGTTGAGAGAGAGGAGTTCAAAGCCGTGGACGTTCCTGAATTTCACACCCTGCTGATAAACCATATATACTATAGCGACATTGCAAGCAAGCAATCACTGACAAGAACTACTATTCCCTGAGGTTGCTGCCTCATCAAATCGAGCTTGCTATTTTCCAGAAGCGACAATGTTTGCGGGTTGATGATTTCTGTACGTTTCGTGGGCCTGATCAGCACAAATATCGAACAACGCAAATTTTGGTATATTTCAAGCCAAGGAGAAAGTCCGGCCAGTTACTGGATTTACCTTACACTATCCATCACAACTTGTGCTACTGCGTGGCAACAAACCCTCTATGATTGCCATTCTCGTTGTGATTCGACTTGACGGGCACACCCTCAAGAACATATGGCCACATCATTTCAAGTAGGATATGATATAGTCAGCAGCAGGAGTTTCTTCATGTTCACACAACATTCGAGCCCGGAAACTTTTCTGAGATGACAAGCAACATGGCGGATATAGCTCTAGACTTTTGGGATTTTCAGAGCATAGTGAAGCCGTTATCCCCCTTTTTTCCCTTTACCGTCATTCATCAAAGGACACCATTTGGAAGACGCGCTGGTTTGGCTACTAGAATATCCTTTACGGTCTTACTGTCATGAGCAACTTTCAAGCAGTCATTGGGACTCTCAAGCACGCATAGGTCAAAATGAGGAGCAGCAATAATGGAATACAACTGATATTGTGCCTCAATTGGAACAAATCGAAAAGAACATATACGCCGTGGAGAGTAGGCTCAGTCATGATTTAACCTGTGAAGGTTTCAAGCAGCAAGCTTTCAAGACACCCCTTGTTCTGTGTCTCCGCAATCATGGGAAACATGTCACTCGCACTCTTTGAAAAATTCCTAGTCGTTAAGCCTAACCAATGAGGTCAAAGTCCAACACAGTTCCTGACGATCTTCCATCAACAAATTGCCAGCAAGGTGGAATTGAAAACATTGAGATCATTGAATTTGGTTGTCTCGGGCACCCCGTCAAATGTCAAATCACCCGGTATCATAAGACGACAAGCTGTGTTCAAGCCAAGAACGCCGATCAACTAATCTATAAGCCTGCACAGTGGGTTCTTCACCCTCACCTTAAACCTCGAGATGGACCATCATCTCGACTATCTGGGGTCATTCGTGTCGTGCAGAGCAAAGATGTCAGAATTCAACTACTTCTCACTGCAGCCAACTCCTCACGCTGTGATTACTGCCATGCTTGATCCTGAATTCGATATGAAGTACCGTCGCGCAAGAAGTCACTCGTCAAGACCTTTTTTTGTGTGGTAGCGCGGAGATCTCGCAATCTGGATCTTACAGGGGGCGCAAATCGTACTGCAATCAATCGAGCATTCACTTAATCCTCATGGCATTTTATGTTTTCTGAGTAAGGCATAACCAAAAACGGATCAGAAAAGCCTTTTTCTGCAAAGCTTCTCGTGCAGCATGCTGCATCGAGCTGGACCGCCTGGACCTTTTCGACTTGTATCATCAAGAATCCTCAATGGCTATACTGGTACGATTAGCTTGGAAGGTCACCACGGAAGGGTGTATCAGGGACTTATGGTTATTAGTTCTCAATGTTGAGTCCCCGAAAAGGTTTCCCGCACCAATTCTTGAGCACACATAAAGAAGCCATTTCTGCTAGCGATCTGGAGTCACTTAGGGAAGACACTGAACAGTGCAACGTGAATTTGATGATCAAAGGTAATGCTCTAAGCCTCGGCAGGGCTGACACAGATTGAACAGGGATTAGCTGCTTTCAGCTATGCTGCACTCTTGTTGTCATCACAATTCAATTCACTGTAGACCAAGGCCATAGTCTCCGAGTCTGAAGAACAACTGATTACCATCATTTATAAGAAGCCGTAAGAAGCATCTGCGTTTGTCCGAGAGAACGAACTAAAACACATTGACTAAAATGTCGGCCTCTGTTCCCTGTATATTTCCACCCCTGGTATGGGGAAAGGAGTATAGTGATATGACCATTCTCTGCGACGACGAAGTTCACATTCCCGCTCATAAATATGTTGTCTGCCAGCGTGTAGCATCAATTGGAAGGGAATTGGAATGCGATGTGAGGATTAATCGAGAATTATATCCATTTTCAACGACCTGATGAGGCTAACAAGTGTTGACAGGAAAATCCTAATCCATTGGTCGACCTGACAGGATATGATTCGCAAATAGTTAAGATGATGCTTGCAGCAGTGTACCACGGGACTGGCCGCCTCAACTTTGAAGAATCCTTGCGCACACAATTGATGCTGGATTTCTATGGTGTGCGTCCAGTTCAATCTTCCACGCGCAACTTTATATACCAGCAACTGAAAGACTGCATTGACCTATATGGCATAGCAGTTGGCCTTGGTATAAGAGAGCTTCAAGACGCCATGTCCTTGATGATCAGGCAGATCATGATCCATAGACAAGAGAGCGTTCGTCCATGCTATGACAAACTTCTTGCAAGGGTGTATACAAAGAGTGGAGACATGAAGCTCAAGGAAATCTTCCACAATCACGCTCCAGATGAACTAAAGAAACGGTATCAAGACGATAAAGAAAGTGCCTTGCTTGCCTCTATGCTGGATGCCTCTGCATATGCTAAGGAGCAGCTATTTGGCTTGACGAATTCGAAAGAGGCGCGGGGTTGTAAGCGGCCAGCGCAGTCCTTTACAACAACCCTTGCATTCAGACCCAAACGAGCGAAGGTGGAGAGCGACGAATGATCTGCCATTTTATATAGACGCTGAACTGTTTCTCTTTTCGCTTCATTCCCCATGTACAATCATAGACAGATATGAAAGAATTTTTGCACAAAATCAGTACATACTCATGTCAATCGCTGGCCACGCTGCCAAATTCATGTTTCAGCAACCGCTCATTGCAGGCGCCTGCGAATCTGTCATGACGCATGATAATCGCATAGCATTCTATCCTCTCTGAGCAACAGCACGTCTCTTATCCAATTGAAGTTTAAGCAACTGCAAGCAGTCAGACTCGATTGCATGTCTTTGCTGCCACGGCACGGCCCGCTGTAAGGAAAGTGGATGTTGTGATGTACATATGTATGTATGTGGGCCTTAATTAAATTCCCATTAAACGCGCAATAGTCGCGCTTGCAACGCGACCAGGGACGACGTCAATTTCATCAATCTCTGTGAAGAAAAAGCATGAAATGTGCATAATTACGACGATGATTTCGTCAATATACAGCTTTCGGTAGGTGAATGAACAAAATGCTGAGCTACTTTCGTAAGAGTACTACGCCCAACCATCGTCAGCCTGTTGATCTCGAATTCACTCTGCGTCGCGTCTTTGGGAAGAGCTCTTTTCGGTGAGGAGACCCCCTGTTGCAACTACATTTAGGGGACTCTGGACTCTTGCTGATACTGAAATGGCAGTCCACTACAGCGGGAAGTAATTGAAGCAGCTATAGATGGCCATGATGTGTTTTTGCAGGCTGCAACATCATTCGGGAAGAGTTTATGTTTTCAATTGCCTGCTGTCGTCAGCCATGGAGGTATATTGTGACCCTTTTTCTTATCGAAGTTAATCTATTTTGTATATGTTTTGAGTCCTGAATGCAGAGTCATTGATTAACCTCATACTAGTGACGATTGTCATATCTCCTCTCCTTGCATTGATGGTGCGTTGAAATTCGCCTACCCAAAAATCCATGGAGTTGCGCCCTGTTGACATCTTCAACAGGTAGATCAAGTCAATGCCCTGAAAGCACACGGAGTCCCCGTCGCCACGATAAACGGCAGCACTCCGCAATCAGAGCGTAATGCCACTATAAAGGACGTTCTTTCAGGCCACCCACGCACTCGCCTTCTCTATGTAACACCGGAACTCTGCCAAGGTGAAAAAATCCGCCGAACGATCCTAAAGATTCACGAGCAGGGGCAATTAATTCGCATTAGCATTGACGAGGCACATTGTGTATCTGAGTGGGGTCATGACTTCAGGCCAGCTTACAAGCAGTTGCGATGGTTTCGCCAGGAGCTTGTCAATCCCGTCGTTCCTATCACGGCGCTCACGGCGACAGCAACAGCAAGAGTCAGGAAAGACATCATCTCCATCTTGGGACTCGACACGAAGACTCTGAAGCAATTTAGCACACCCAGTGCAAGACCAAATATTCATTATCAAGTTAGATGCTTGAAAGACTTCGCAGATGATCCTACTAGTGCAGACTTGAGCCAGGTAGCCGATCTACTGGAATGGTTGAAGGGGATGCACGAACGAAGGCTGAAAGTTGTGGATGAACTACGAAAGCAAGGGCATGGAGAGGAAGATGAAGAGCAGACTTCATTACGGCCAATAACCGGCATCATCTATGTCCCTCTTCGTGCCGCGTGCCACGATCTCGCAAGAACATTGACGGAAATGGCACCATTCAAAATCAAAGCGGTGCCATATCATGCTGGTATGACCAATTCAGAACGCCAGCAAATCCATAAGATGTGGGATGCGTCGGGACAAGGGGGCACTATGGGTTCAAAAGCAACGGATCGAAATTCAAGGTCTAACATTTCAGGGAAAATTCGCAGTGGGAATGTAAGGAGACAGATAACCCTTGACTCCCGCACAACATTCCTCGATCCCGAGCCTGATGACCCTAAAAATCCGCCTGCGTTCATCATCGTCGTTGCCACGACTGCTTTCGGCATGGGCATAGATAACCCGCATGTTCGATTCGTGGTGCACTGGACCTTACCTCGTACCTTTGAGAATCTGGTACAAGAGTCTGGCCGTATGCGATGGAAGGGCTGAACAAGCGAAATTTCATTACCACCCAGTATGCAGTTCTTGCGCATGGAAAGTCAG
>AZGZ01000003.1:441845-454361 GCA_001636715.1 Ascosphaera apis ARSEF 7405 | reverse complement strand
GTTTTTTTTGTTCCTTTTCCTACATTGCTTAACACATCCTTTTCGGGTGTCATCGTTCTTAAATCATGTTTGCAAGGTTCATTGCCATTAACATCAGATTGATATCTACAGCTTCTGTTTTCTTCTTTATTCGCCAGTCTTTCTATCAATCTCTGCTCTCACTCTTATTCTAGACGAAATCCCATCCATGATTACATTCTACATTTTCGCCAAAGTACCTGTGACAGCGTAGCAAAGAGACCAAGGTGAAACTTGGCACCACTAACTCCCAGCAACAACCGTGCAATGCCCACATCGTTCAGTACATATTCTCTTACATTGTCAACCTCGTCCACACCGAATGTTTTGCTCCATCATCACAACTCCGGCCGACCTGCCTGGTCAATGTAAGAACTGGGACGCTATGGTCGCTGGTTCCGACTCAGCCCTGCGTTTCTATCCGTTGCCCGTACACCGGAGCTTTTGCGAAAATGTGCCCTTAAATTTTGACGTCATTAAACCGTGGTTCAGGCCGTTTTGATTCGATACATATTTTTGCTTTTCGTGTGCCTTCTTTCTTTCTTTTCTAACTCTTTTCTCATCTGCAATTGTTGTGTCTGCTCTTCTTTTTTTGCTTCTGTTGCAGCAGAGTTGGCGAGAAGAGAAGCTTGATCAGAGTCGAAGGATATCGCCGTTGCCATCAGGTTCGCCGCTTTCTGCATCGCCATTCAAACATTCAAAAAGGTCGCCTTTGTGTTTTGGATACTTTTTCCTGTCTATATAAAAGAAACGGGCTGTGTCGTTGCAGTCAGCAGAGAGGTTGGCGAGTTCCAGGTGATATAAATACCGTCAACATTTACAGCGAGAGAGATTTCATCACGACTCGCTAGTCTATCATGTCATCGACTTCCAATATGACGGGGCCAGAGGATCAGCAGTCCCCTACCACCAAGAAGTCTTCCACCGCGAGTAATGCGCCTCGCAGACAGGCGTCCTTGTCACAGGGCAATGCCATCCGCACGGTGTCGACATCAGGAGACTGGAAGTTCGCAAATACCAATCAGCCACTTCCACAAGCAGGACTTATTCCCTGCCAATTCACAATTCATTGTCCGCCTAGCACAGACATCTGGTCACGACCACCGAACATCGACAATATTAACAGCCCTATCCTGCACAAGGCCGGACCGTTAAACCGTTTCCACCGAGTCAGCGCACACATCACCGGTGCCTTCTCGTTAGACCATGATATGGGCGGCATCATAATGATTCTACAGAACAGACGAACAGGCAAATGCAAGTGGATCAAGTCCGGGCTAGAGCACTACGGCAGCAGGCGGAACGTGAGCGTGGTCACGAAACAGGAATTTGCGGACTGGAGTCTCTTTCCCTACGACCATTACGGAGTGACACTGGAGATGAGGCGGGAGAAGTCAGGGTCGCTGTGGGTATATCTTGTCGTGGGAATACAGAGAGTGCCTATCAGAGAGGTGACCTGGGTCTTTGACGGGGAGGACGAGGTGGACGTCATGGCGGGAGCATATGCTAGCAGGCCGGTCAAGAAAGGGCCGGATTTGGCGGTTGTTTTCAAGCAACTGGAGGTTGACTTTCACTGAGTGTGCTTTGGTGGGGATATAGAAAGAGTTTCTGCATTTAAATTAGAATTTAGTGTATTTGTATATACCTCTCGAACTGTCATCAGTTGCCCTTGTTCACCTCATCTATGCGATATTTGATTTCTCTTCGGCTCTCGGCAAACGTTTCTCGGTTGTGGTTTCCGTTTATTTTATCTTATCTTATCTGATTAAATAATCTAATCTAATCTATTTTCTTATCTTATCAATCTTATCTGATCCGATGCCGATCCCAATCTACTTCATCTCAATGTCACATACTGTATGTACTACGTATGATGAACTTGATCGCCCTTGTCTACTCCATCGCCACCAGAGGATATTATGATTCTTTTCTTTTCCTTTTTTCTTTTTTTTTTGAATGATAAAGGTAGTCGACACTATCATTGTGCTGCTTGGTTTGAGATAAATTTGAGAAACAGCTAAACAATCAAGCACGAAGTACGGGGGATGCTCCCACAGCCGAGACTTACCGGCAAGACAAGGGTATTTCTGGTTTGAATGTGGTGCAATTTCTCGGCCTCCCCTCCCCTCCCTCTATAAGCCGGTCACTTTTATGGTCCTTGTCTCACACTCTCTCTTTGCTTCCCGTGGCGCCCGTTTTTCCAAAAAATCCTGACTTACTCCGTACTCGCGGCCGTTGTGATCCTTGTTTCATGTGCACCTTCGGATGACAATCTCCATCCCATCCCAAATTATCAGGAAGTGCGCCTTCGTTCCGCCATCTTATCTGATCTTCGTTGATCTGTCAGAACGGGCACTACGGAGTACTCGTACGATCCTTTTGGTTTCCTTGTTCTAGGGAGGAAAACGTCATCCCTGTCATTGCCGTGCAGAAAGTCCTCATTTGAGGTGGTTTAGAGACGAGCGCGAGACGCGATAGGTCTGTATCCTTGCTCCGTCTGGGATCGGATCATCGGCTGTGCAGGTACAATTCTTACTGGTATGCAAGGAATCGCAAACACTTTCAGTGAACGATTTCTCGTGGCATTGCTTTGCACATTAAACTGATATGTGCAACTCGGTGGGGTTTTATCTGAATTTTTAAAATAAAAGTTGAATGGCAGATATAAGGTGCGTTTCCTCATTTTCATTTGTTGATTGTGCATTGAAATTTAACGTAATCTTTGATCATGGCAGCACTTTCGTGGTGAATATTCTGTCTCTTTTTTTGGGATATTGATAATGGCAAGATCGTACGGTTCCTTCAATGAATGCGGTGATCCCGAACGAGGACGTTTGCTTGACGATGTCAGGACACAATCCGTCCTCAATCGACGCACCTCAGTACATAGCCAATCCGGTCTTCTTGGAGGCGGGGGTTCATCAGGACATGAAGACCGTTATTCCGACGAAGATGAAAGTACAGCAAGGCATGCAGCACGCAGAACATCTAGTGGGGAGAATGCCAGGAGAGGTTCCGCAAGTGGCATCTCTGTTGAAGAGAGTGATGGAGAAAGTTATGTCATACCCATATCTCCCGTCGCAGGCAGACGGGGGTCAGCCGGTTCGAGTACGTTGTCGATATCAAACTCAGAGGAGCTACAAGAAGGTGTTAGGAAAATGGAAGCTATAAGTCGGACATGGACACAGAAAACACTTGTCATTGCATATTTGGGGTAGAGCTTATTCCATCACCTATCCGGCCATTACTTTTCCCTGGATCGAGGCATCGAGTACTGATTTTTTGAAATTATCGATAGGATCTTCCTCATCTCATTATCCACCTCTCTCGAATCCCAAACAACTGCATCTTTGACTGCCTACGCCACATCATCCTTCTCGACACACTCCTCTATATCACTCGTTCTTCTCATACAGAATGTAGTCAACGCGGTCATCAAACCACCTATAGCCAAGATAGCAGACGTCTTCGGCCGTCTCGAAGCATTCGCCGTATCCATCACCTTCTATATTTTGGGTTACACCCAGATGGCAGCATCAAAAAACATCGCAACATACGCATCGGCACAGATTTTCTACTCCGTCGGGGCAACGGGCGTGCAGATTCTCAACCAGGTGTTCATTGCTGATAGTTCGGGGTTATTGAACAGGGGTATACTTTCTAAAGTCCCCGACCTGCCATTCTTAGGTACAGTCTGGATAGGACCGTCAATTGCTGAATGGGTGTTGAACAGAAATGGTGGGAATGGTAGCGCAGAGGGGAATTGGAGGTTAGGGTATGCGATGTGGATTGTCGTGCTGCCCCTGGCATTCATGCCCCTGGCTGGGACTCTAGTCTATAACGCCCGCAAAGCAAAGAGGTTGCATTTGATGCATGATACAGCGACCGCAGCGGCAATATTGACTGGCCGGAGAGGGCCACATAGAGGGTGGAAGAATGCACCGATATTGGGGACGGAAAGTAAGACCAGCATTATACTTGGATATGTCAAAAATGTCATCCATTATGCCTGGTTCGAGCTTGATATTGGCGGTCTCTTGCTCCTATCGGGTGGAGTTGCTTTGATTCTAATTCCTTTGACAATGATCAACAAGGGGTTTACTCAGGATGGGGGTAGTAACTCCAGAACAGGATATTTTGCTGCAATGATCTTGTTAGGGATGATGTGCTTAGCGATATTCCCCATGTGGGAGACGTCCAAGCGATGTGCGCCTAAGCCAATCTTGTCGTTACGACTGTTGAAACAAAGAACGGCTTTAGCAGGATGCGCAATTGCATTCTTCTACTTCAGTAAGTGGGCTCATCTGTCTGAAACCCCGAAAAAGCACTGATTATTTCGATCGCTAACTGTTTCGGGTTTTTAACTTTTTTTTTTTTTTTCCCTCTTCTTTTCAGTGGTTTTCTACTTCTCTGTTCAGCCGTACATGTACTCCTACTTGCAAGTTGTGCAAAACCTGCCCGTTGCGACTGCGGGCCGAACAACGCAGACATTCGCGTTTGTGTCCACGATCGCAGCGTTAACGGTGTCAATGCTGATCCGGCACAGTGCACGCTGCCGGCCCTTCTTGCTGCTCGGGATAGGGATATACATGCTAGGGATCTTCCTCATGTGGTTCAATCACGGTGCAGGAGCATCCCTAACACAGATTCTGATTGTGCAGGTGATCGTTGGAGTAGGTGGCGGTTTCACTACGGTGCCGCTGCAAATAGGGGTACAAGCGTCGGCAGCACACCGTGACGTTGGAGCGGTGACGGCCATTTTCCTGACGTGCCTGGAGATGGGCGGGGCGGTCGGGTCAGCGGTCTCGGGAGCTATATGGACCAAGCTGGTGCCCGGCAAGCTGAGGGAATACCTACCGGAGGAGTACCAGGCGGAGATACCGCTGATATTTGGAGACTTGAGCCGGGCGTTGGCGTATCCTGTTGGGTCAGAGGTGCGGAAGGGCATAGCGAGGGCATATGAGGAGACTATGGGGTGGCTGTTGGTTGTTGCAATGGTTACGTGTGTACCTCTGGTGCCACTGGCACTGGGCATGAAGGACTACAGGTTGGATGAGATGGACAAGGAGAATAAAAGGAATGGGAGAAATGAGGGTGAGGATGGTGATGGGGATGGAGGTGAGGGTGTGGAGGAAGGGGCATATAGCGATGGAGAGGTGCGGATGAACAGGGCCATGTAGAGAGCCGTCCGCACCAACGAAGCAGCGTCGACAAAGATGATATGGAAGCTTACTGTAAATGAAAACGAGAACAAATGAATGAATGAATGAAATAAAGCAGAATAGCGAGTCTACATGTGCATAGATCTTAAGTCTCTTTCGTGCGTCTTGTTATATATACATACTGAGGTGTGCATTGGTGGTGTATAGCCCGTGTAATATCCGTGTACTGTCTGTGTACTGTCTGTGTGGTCTCCCTCATTTTTCCCCCCAATTTCCAATTCCCACCTAAATATTACAGTACACTCTCAATCCATGTCCATCAATCACAGATTCTCCACTTCAGACCAGGCAAGACCAGACCTCACCTCACCTCACCTCACCTCATTCCCTTCTCCATTCCATCCACTCTCTGTACCCCCCTCCTTGCTTCCTCCTCGACTGCCTCGCTGCTCTGAATCATTATCTGAGTTCTTTCTACTCATCCAGAGACACACAGCTTTGCAACGTCTCATCCATCTAATCTCTGTCTGCTGTCATCCGTCAATAATAATCTCCATCTCTCCCAGTGGAAACGCACAGAGGAGAGGGAAATAATAAAAAAGAAAAAACCAAGGACAAGGGAGAAGGGGAAGATTGAGAAGACGAAGAAGAAGAAAGTGATCACCAGGATACGGGATATCTTTGACTTGGACTGGATACTAGGGGATTAAACAAAAATAATACTCGTGATATCAAGAAGAAGGGGAATAAGAAGAATCAAAAGAAGCAACACGATTCTATCACAAGCATCAAAAGACACCTCCTCATCGAACCCGCTGTCTTATCTCCATCGCGCAACTCCTCCTTTCATCAATCATCAGCATCATCCGTTATCATCAACATCATCATCATCATGGTCGTCGCTACAATCAAGTATGTCTAGTCCATATATCGCCGTTGTGTTGTCTTATCTGGTTGTCTTTGGTCCGTCATGCCACGTCTCGACTCGTTTCATCTCATCCCATCTCATGTCGTCTCGACTCGACTCGACTCGGCTCAACTATCTTCGCCCTGCTCACTGGCAAATTATGGGTTACCCTCAGTGATCATGATATTTGCTGCTATATCGCGGACCGTTTTACCTCCACACACATAAACACAACTTGTTCCATCACTACATACACCACTGCGCCATCCTACACCGAGTCACTGCTAGCTACGAAAGCCAACTCATTTTCAATCATGCCAAAATGCTTTCATTTCAACTTTCCGACCAATGATCTGCAATCCCGTTCTCATATTCTCGGGAGATGCGAGAGATGAAACGAGTCAACCAGTAGACTTCAGGCAGACAGCCGTTTATCTGACACATAACCGTTTCCCTCCTGTTGAAACATCAGCTAACATTTTGGCCCTTTTTCCCCCTCCTGTCTATAGGTGTGTCGTTGTCGGTGACGGTGCTGTAGGCAAGACTTGCCTGCTCATCTCCTACACCACGAATAAATTCCCTTCCGAATATGTCCCGACCGTTTTCGATAATTACGCCGTGACAGTGATGTGAGTAGCCAACTCTCATCTTTCCCCCGCCATTACGGACTCATTCTGACCAATTGCACAGGATTGGCGATGAACCCTATACCCTAGGTCTCTTCGATACCGCCGGCCAAGAGGATTATGACCGTCTCCGTCCCCTGTCTTACCCCCAAACAGATGTCTTCTTGGTCTGCTTTTCCGTAACTTCTCCAGCTTCCTTCGAAAACGTCCGCGAGAAGTGGTTCCCAGAGGTCCACCACCACTGTCCCGGCGTTCCCTGCCTAATCGTCGGTACCCAGACCGATCTAAGAGACGACCCCAGTGTCAAAGATAAATTGGCCAAGCAGAAAATGAGCCCGGTCAGGAAGGAAGACGGTGAGAGGATGGCAAAGGAGTTGGGTGCCGTCAAATACGTTGAGTGCTCGGCATTGACCCAGTACAAGCTGAAGGACGTCTTCGATGAGGTTTGTCTTTTTTCTTTTTTTTTGTTTTTTCCCCGTTTCTTTTGAATTACTATAACTACGTCACTCTGATAATCTACTAACACCTATCTCAAAAGGCAATCGTTGCTGCTCTCGAGCCGGTTCCAAAGAAGAAGTCGCTAAAATGCGTACTCTTATAGACAAGACAGCTAAGCGCACCCAATAACCTGAGTTTTGTCTCAATAATTCGCAGCAAGACGAATTTCCTCTCCTTCAAGGATCCTCTTCCTCCAAAAAGAACGGCGTCTACAGATGATTTCTTTTCTTTTGTCTATCTTATATCTTCTTTTCACTCTTTTTCTCTCTTCCCTATTTTTTTGCTCTTTTTTTCGCTTCTTCACTATGCTATCCCGAGGTTGTCCTGCAGATCCTTTGCATCTATCCACTCTTGTCGTGCTTCACATCAAGCAACGTTGTCGCCTCCTTCTTCCGAAAACCTTGCAGTTTTAGCCCTCATTAGGTCTCCGTCCACTTCTCATCTCCAACTTCTAGCTGGCTATCAACATTGAGACAACGTACCAGCTTTTGCAGTCGTTGATACTGTCACCCGTCAGGCTTCCAATATATATCCCGACTGGTTGGAGTTACAATCGGACAGGCGAGCAATTTTTTTCAAAAAGGAGCCAAGTTGTCACGCTTGTCACAAAATTAAGTGGATGATAATATAGGATACATTTGGAGCTCCTGTGGATTTCAAACTCAACTGCTTGTTGAAGGCGAAGCTACAGAAGCTCCAGGGCGAATCAGACACTTGCGTGAGGGGAAACGGTCAAGAGTGGAGAAGTTTTGTTTCAACGGCAATGGGGGTTTCAGGTGATCAGGTTACAGCTTTGATAGGGAAACGGCCTCTACAAACATTGGCAACGTCGACATACTGCAAGCAGCCAGTATAATTATGGACGGCTCAGTGGTGGTTATCCATTCAATTTTTTTTCATTGAAGAGAAGGATGACCGATACGACCTTTGGCCGTCCACTCCTCTGGTTTCCTGTGCCTTCGCTGCCTTGATTGTGAGGCAGACGCATACAAATGGTCTAATCGGCGTGTTCCCCCTTCGAAAGTGGTAACCTTTCTTTCCTGCCAGACAGCCAGGTGCCTGGATTGAAACGAAAAACACTGCCATGTGCGCCTCCGTCCTGGCTTCGCTCTTTTTTTCTACCTTCACCCTTTTATCTTTACCAAGATTCAGCCCACGTTGGTTCTCATCCATCTGGTCTCTCTCACACAAGGTTACTTCTCGCAGCAGATCAGAGAGGATGTACTGGCACATCACGCTGCTATCATCCTATTCACTTTAACCTCTTCTGCTACCTTATTTCACGTTTCAGCAATTCCTCCTTACGCCAATATCCGCCTTGTTCGCCTGCCTAGCCTGTTCCGTTGCCCCTCGTCCCGACTCATCCCTATTCCTCCTGTGCCTCGAAGGTTATCTATCCCTTCTGATCCACTGTCACCGTCTTGCTGCTTGCTGCCCAGTCTTATCTCAATCTTGTTCCTCTCTATGGCTTTTGTCTTCTTTTTTGTTTGTTGTGTTCACACCATCTTGGCCTGCTCTGCAGCTCTCTGTCTCGTCGCCTTTTGTTTTCTCCTATTTCACAGCCTATCTTTGCGATTTCCTGCTACGACATATGAGAGAATCCTTCTAACATACATAACACTTACATATATAACTTTATCCTAATCTGATCTGAAGTTTCGGACTTGACTTTTTCTATTTAATTGAGTAGTGGAAAAGATCGTCGGTGTCAATTCTAATCAGACATGCAATTCTTTGAGAGCTGACTTCGCCCAATTGCTGAACATTCGTCACAACAATCATCGCAAGCACCAGGGATGTAAAAAAGATAACTAAATCTTTCAGAATGACCGCAAATAGAGTATCAAAAAATCGATATACAGAAAAAAATCAAAATCTATTTTACAGTGACAATTAATTGCTCTTCTTCGTCTTGCTCTTGACCCGTTGAACTAATTTGTCCAGATCCTCAGTATCCCCCTGAATGCCCAAGTCATCCATCTTCCTCTTCTTCTTGCCATCATCTTCCTTCTTGACATCAGCGTTTCCGCTATCAGCATCACCTCTTCTCCTCTTTCTACCTTCCTCCAAGAACTTCTTCATTCCCTCTGTGCCCTTGAACTTGGGATTCGAGGGATCAATAGCGAACTCGTGACTCTCGAACAGACCAGCGAATCTAGGATCCTGAACATTGACCGAGAAATCATCGGGGACCAAAGAAGTGTCGGCCTCACGAGCTTTATTGAACTTGCTCCTCTTCTTGCCCTTCTTGGCAGCTTGCTTCTCGGCACGCTCAACCTCTTTCATATCGAAATGCTTGATGTGAGCACCCCCGTCAGCTGCAACGGCCTTGCCGCCCGTCACGGCCTGATCGTCCATCATCAGCAACTCAAGCTCAGCGCGTTTAGCCGCTGCTGCACGTTCATCTGCCTCACGCTCCTCGCGCTTCTTGCGCTTCTCCTCCTTTCGCATGGCAGCGGTTGCTTTAGCGTCGTGCTCGGGTGCTGTGAAGAACGGATCATCGAAGCCTAGATCTTCAGCCTCATCGGGTGCAGAGTCGGCAGCGACACCGCCATCCTCCTTGTCAGAACCCTCGGGAAGAGTCTCGCCGTGTCTAGCTGCCTTGAGCTTAGCCTTTCGTCGGGCCTTGCGTTCTCGTTCCTTGCGGATATATCTCTCCATCGTGGTCTCTTCCTTCTCTGGCTCGTTCTCAAAGACGGAACCGGGTTTGCGGTTAGACGATAGACCAGCTGAGAAAGTGACCTCCATCTCACCCACAGGCTTAGCGTCTTTATCCTTCTTCGAGGGGCTCTCACTAAGACCAAGGAGAGCACGCATTCTTCGGCGCGCTTCTTCCTTCTTGGAGACCTTCTTTCTTTCACCTGTCTTTTCGTCGACCACTTCGACCATTTCGTCTTCTTCTTCCTCGTCTGACGAGCTATCACTGCCGAGATAAGCTTTCAAGTCGTTATCGTCGATTTCCTTGCGACCTCCAGTGAATGCTCTGGCCTGTGCTTCCTTGCGTGAGGTGTCGTCTGCGTCCCATGTCAATTTCACTCTGCTGTGTTGCAGAGCATCTGTGACGAATTCACTTGGTCTATAGCCATCTGGTATCCTCTCACACTCATCACGAGGGACGTCATCGTCAAAAGACGTTTCGTCGGGAATGAATCGGAGATCGAAGAAATTGGCTGAAGCTTCATACTCGGTGCCATCGACGGAATCATAGATGTGCTTAGCGACTTCTTTAGAGGAACAGGTGAGAACGGCGTAGTAGTAGCGTAGTCGTTCAAGTTGATATTTCCGTAGGCGTGCATCATCGAACTCCTTGCCTTCATCCTCCTGCAAGAGCTGTTCCTTGATTTTCTCATCGTCATCGGAGTCAGAGCTGTCGCTATCGCTATCGCTGTCATTGTCTTTCTTCTTATGCTTGTCGGCGAAAAGCTCTTTGGGTGGACCCTCGATGGCTTCTCTTTCCATTCTCTCCTTGCCAAACTCAGATGGATAAACGGTTACTTTCTCAATACCCTTCCCACCAGGAGCGAAACTGGACAATGCAACCATCAAATCTTCAGCGCGGATGTTATCCCAATCAAGGTTGACGACTGCAATACGGTTCGTGACTTCGCCCAGAGGTATGCCGGTACGCTGATGGTACTCCAACTCCTCCACCTCATCCTCCTCTTCTTCTTCAGAGTCTTCGTCGCTTGAAGACTCGGAAGATGATGATTCAGAGAAGCCACCACCACGAGCTGGGTCGTATGAAGGGTCAAGAGAGCGCTTGTTTGCTTTTGCGAGTTCACGCTGAACGATGCGATCGTCGTCGCCACTTTCCTCAGCAACCTCTTCATCATCTTCACTTTGAACAGAAGGAGAGCTTGATCTTGAGCTTTCACTCTCACTTTCACTCTCGCTCTCTTCCTTCTTGGCCGTCTTCTTATCTTTCTTCTCCTTTCTCTTCTTCTTCTCCTTCTTCTTCTTCTTCTGACCTTCCTCATCACTTTCGTCCTTCTCGTCCTCCTCTAGTCTATAAAACCTTTCCAACTGCTTCTTGGTATCATCCCGCTTTAACTTCCTGCCATATCTGTCCACGGCAGCATTCTTTGAGAAATCTTCATCGTGAAGGACACGAGCGAAACGCTTGTCAAGCTTGACAGTAGTATTGCGCTTGCTAGGGAGACGGTAGCGGGGATCGGATTGGATATTTGCGAAACGAGGATCAGCTAGCAAGAGCAAAAGAATCTGCGTTAGTGATTTTGACAATGATAGTAATGAGATGGAATGGGAAGGGATGGGGTGACGAACTGATGACGGCACCGTCGTTCTTGCTTGAACCGCTGCCTTTGGGGGTCTTTTGTTTCTTAGCCATGATGGTGGTTATCAGGCAGAGTGGTGAGGTGAAGGATGAGAATGTAGATTAGCGCCAGAACAGACTGAGCAGTGAGGAAATGGTGATGATCGTTGTTATTCTTCTGATAGATATGAATCTTGCTTGATATTTTTTTTTTTTTAATTTTTTAATTTTTTTTTTTTTCTTCCTTCTGGAAGATTAAATTATTTGTATGTGGAACCATCAGAGTGAGACGTAAAAACCTCCGCGGAGAAGAAAAATAAATTAAAAGCCTGAGTGAAGATCGACCTTGATTGACATTGACTTGAATCGATTGTTGAGTGGTTTTGATTAAAGCAGGGACTATGAAGAGGTAGTAATGGGTGGATGGTATAGGATGGATTGGTCCGTCATAGTTTAAGACGCTGCTTGATGTCGAAGTTCTGATTCATGAAGGTGGTTATCTTTTGTTTCTCATACTGATCTCATTCATCATCGAACATGAAATTGATTGATATAATTAGTTGGTTATATCTAGCAGTATTGAAGAGGGGATTGTTTGATTGATGGTGATAGTAATTCTCTGGCAATAGACTGGTGGTCTCCCTCTGGTTACATTTCATGTATTACAGTATGTCTGCGATGTTCAGCCACTATGTATCCCAGGGGTTCGGGGGGGAAGGAGAAATGATATACTGACATGAAATTGATATCAATCGAAAGTGTCTGTATGTGATGAGAGAGAGAAAGAAAAAGTGAACGATAGCAAGGCTAAATTGAATATTCAATGCTGATGCAAATGGTATATCGCAGTAAATAAGGAGAAAGAAAGAAGCAGACAACAACTCCCCAAGACATAAAACACACTATAGTACCTCAACATCTCCTTTCCTCCATGCATCTCTTACAGCCTCCCATCTCACCATCCAAATCTCCCCCCTCTTCATCCTTATCCCCAGCACTCGCTCACCAGGCACATACTTCTCGTCCCAGACC